>WWET01000120.1:514609-537878 GCA_011038615.1 Limnodynastes dumerilii | reverse complement strand
TCCCGATCTAAGACAGCTTGTCGTTCTGCTTGCTCTGCAGCTTCTCACTCCTGAAGCTGTTGGATGAGCTGTAGTTTGATGGCAATGTCCACTGGCCCCAAATGTTTCAAAGCAGTTTGTAAATAATTGTCCACAGATGAACTATCCGAGTGCTCAGAAAGCGACAATCCAGGATTTGGCACAATGTTCCTTGCTAAATCATTGTCCTCAGCAGGGCGTTGCTCTGTGCTCTCAGACTCTGCTAACAACAGGGCCTCTATCAATTGCTCTTTAGTCTTTTCACAACTTGAAACTCCTTTCCCTCCCATTCAGCAATCCTCCATTGACCTCCTTTGCCATATGTTTGTATGCAGCAGCCATCTCCCCTATTCAGAATCAAAAATAAAAGAGAATGGGAGGGGAAGGAACTATTGCACTATATGTCTTCACAAACTATTAAGCATTGAGTTCAGTCTCTGGTAAATAAGTTTGAATTTCCTCTAGCAGGCACCACACAAACCTAATGTACTTAAGTTCTCACAAAACAAAATATATAGAGAGAAATATATATCTAATTAACCTAATTAACCTACTAGCATGTTTTTGGACATTGTGGGAGGAAAGAGATAACCTGGTGGAAACCCACACAGACATGGGGAGAACATACAAACTCCACACAGATAAGGCTTGTCATGACCTCAGCACTATGAGGCTCAAGTGCTAATCACTGAACCTTGTGCTGGCCCACATGATGCAAGCATGTGCTTATGCATTGTCTATCTAAATCAAGTTTCACACATGGACAGAAAAGCTTTTGCCACTTGTTTCTTTATTCCATACACTAAAACCCTAGAAGAGGTCCTCTGTTTCAAAAACAGACATTGGCATTCGCCTGTACTGAATGTCATTATAGCCATTGTCAGTGCACTTTGACTTTTCTGTTGGAAAGGGAAGAAATGATTCATCGTTCTATATTTTTTATGTTATTCTAAAAGTTGTCTTAAAACTGAATTGTCTTTTAAACTAAAAATTTGAAGTTAAAAATGTTCTCGTAATGGTAGCTCCCTACATTTTCTGTTGGTTTAAATTAGCTAATTAAAGGGAATGTTATTGTCAGTAAGCAATCCCTCTAAGAAAGTCTCTCCAAGCTAATTCTCTTAAAATTTAAGTCATTTTATTTTTTATTCGCTTATGTTTGTATATTTCAAATCAACTTAACATGTTCTAGTTTATTATTCTTTCCAACCTCCCCTGAAGAAAATAAACATTTTAATATGACTTTATTACAATATCCTATATTAATAGTCATAGAAATTGCCAAGGGAATTTTCCAGATGCCCAGAAATCCCACTTGGTGTTTAAATGAAATAACTTGTCACTGAAAGAGACGTTCCACATAAGCTCTGTGCATTTCAATGTGCTTTGAGAAGAAGTCATTACTGCCAACCATCATGCTTCTTTCAGGACAGTCCCATGTTTTGAGATCTGCCTCACTGTGCTGATAAGGGCAGCTTTCTACTGAATAAGGCAGAGGCGAGGAAGTTAAGGGATTTTCTAGCATTATCAGACTATGGTCTCACTCTCTTCCACTTTTGTAGAATGGTCATACCTTCTGTCCCCACTCCTATTACATAAATCTTGTGATCTATGAGAAAGTAATGGTTGGATGATTAAGTCATCAGCAGATAAGAACATTGGGCCTAATCCAGAACAACGCTTCGGAGCGAATTTACACATGGCAGAGACGTAAAATCGCTGTTTTGTACGCACTGCGCATGCGCACCATAGAAAATACGCACATTAACGTAGCGTAATTGTGAACGTATGGGCCATTCACGTATGTGTCACGTAAATACTTACGTGTGAGCGTGCCAATTTTACGTTACAACAAAATACGTGTGAAATACGTGAAGTAAGCGGGGGTTGTATTTAAAGTGTACAGTATGGGCGTGCTTAGCTGCGTAAATTCGTCTAGCCCATACGTACGTGTGCGTATGACTGCGGTTACGTTGGAAAAAGTTAAGGTAGGGTTTGGAAAGCGTATATCTTGACAAAATACGTACGTGCAAGGGGTGTGCCGAGGGGAGTGTAACGAATTTACGCGCACGAAAATATGCTCTGCGAATAAACGTATGGCACACGTAGTTCTGGATCTACCCCATTATCTTCTGTCATTAACAGGGTGGTACCAAGCAAACAGATCACAGAGGAGAATATATAAGTGACTGAACTGTTGGAGATAAAAGTTAAGGATTGGTAAAATGGAAAGGAAGACTGTGGTGGTAGCACCACCAATAGCAAATTGGGCACTAATTCAATCTAATTGGAAGACAGCAGAAAAAAGTTACACTGCATCTAATGGTTATACAGGAGTGAGTATTATCAATGTGTTAAGATATTTAAAGTCTTGTATGTCGAATTTAATGTGGTAAGTGAAGGCTTGGTTTAACCTATAATTGGTTATGT
Source organism: Limnodynastes dumerilii (assembly GCA_011038615.1). Classification (NCBI taxonomy): domain Eukaryota; kingdom Metazoa; phylum Chordata; class Amphibia; order Anura; family Limnodynastidae; genus Limnodynastes; species Limnodynastes dumerilii. Next base: position 535,433 of record WWET01000120.1, on the reverse strand, counting down.
GTTTTGCTACATTCACTCCGAAGCTGGCTCAGTTCATGTGAACAGAGTTCAGTGGCTCAGTCGGTAATGTTAAGTAGAGGAAGTGACTGAAGTTCTGTGGGAAATAGGAAATGTTGGATGTCGGAAATGCAGAGTAAAGGTAGTGACTGTTGTTCTGTGGGTACCTGGTAATGTCTGTAATGCCAAGTAGAGCTAGTGACTGGCTCTGTAGGTACCAGATAATGATGGATGTCAGCAATCTCAAGTAGAGATAGTGGGCCTGATTCTAAGATAGGAATGCCTTAAGAAGGTTGAAGCTCCCTCCCACACCACCAACAAATATTGATTTACATGCGTAATAACCATTGACTGTTTTAAATATACAACTAGTCGGATACTTGTTTTGTTTCAACAACATTTGGTTCCTTGTAACACTAACATTTGTTAGATATTTAGACACATGTTCTACCTTCCTATACCTAAACTTCAGATAAAATATGGGGTTTCCAAAGTGTTACTCCATTGTAAAGATTACTGGTAAAGAAAATTGTATTATGTATTTATGAATTATAATTATTATTTAGTTTTTATTCGTACAGTTTTTTTTAACAGTAGGTTATAAATCAAGGGTATGTGTGTGGGGGTCCTAATGAGGTTGGATTTGCTATGGCAGCAAAACAAGCAAAGTTGTATTCATGTCAGCAACTGTCACTGATATGAATGAATTTGAATAAAATAACAGGGTGCATCAATTCCCCCACTGGTAAAGCTTTTGGCATTTTAGAAATTGACAGTTTAATTCCCAAGCAGCGATTTTGTGGTTTGTGCCAAATTTTGGAATTGTCAAAATAAATTGCCCTTCTTTATTGAAAACAAATGACAGCTGGGGTTACACAGGGTGCTTTCTTATCAAGCAGACAAAAAGATCTTGTAGTTTGACAGGGTATATAGGTTTTAACGGAATTGTAATATAATTATTTTACTTCTCCTGCGATACTTTCAGTACACCAAAGGATAAGTGAACCAAACGGAACACGGTCTGAATTAGCATCCAAGAAGAATGCTTTATTTTCTAAATTGTGAAACTATTTGTCACCTAACATTTTAAGCTCTCAAACTATTTGGCCTGCCATAGCAGTGATAAGGCAATTTATTCTCCAGTGATTTGCACTTAATCAATTTCTGTCCTGCATGTGCTAAAAAGTGATTGCCTTGCACCGTGTAAGGTCTTAAGCTAATGTTATATTTATGCCGTGTCATCTAATACATAGATCTCACATCCATTAAATACTCACATCTTTAAATTCAAGTTATACGTTTAAAACTGATTGCATATCCTAAAAGAAAAAGGTTATTTAGGTGAAAGCATAAGGTTATTTCAAGACTACAGCAGAAAGTTGAATCAGTTTTGAAGGAAAATCATAACCTTTTATATTTTTTTATTACCCTTAGAATTATACAATAGTAACATTTTGCAGAGGACGTCAAAGATCCAGGGCTAGATTTATTAAGCAGCAGAAAAGGAAAAGTGAAGATGTTGCCCATAGCAACCAGATTCTAGGTGACATTCTTGAGTATACAATAGGAAAACAAGAGCTAGAATCTAATTGGTTGCTATGGGCAACATTTCTGCAGCTTAGTAAATCTAGCACCTAGATCTGAATTCAGATTTCAGAGCACACAGATCCTCAAGCAAAAGATGCAGTTGTGTTGGGTCTCACTATGTAGATGTCTATGGACTGACATATTACAGACTGTTACTACCCTAAATATTCTGTCTCAAGTACACAGACATTGCTAAATATACAGAGGTTGGCATGGGTGTGCAGAGAGAATGGAAATGCCTATACTATAAATTCAATGTCCACAGGCAAATGGAAAAGTGTTGAAAGATGCTTCCATCCAACTGAAATGTGCTGAAGACAAGCAATTTGATAAGCTTGTCTAAAGAGGTGATTTTTAAGGGAGTGCTTGGAGAGTAGAGGATAGTCTTAACTGGCGATGAAGGTTATTCCAGAGAGTGGGTGCAGCCCAAGAGAAATCCTATAACCAGGAATCAGAGCATTTTTGAAGTGTAGAAGAGAGTTTTAGATCTTGTGATAATCTGGGTGAATGAGGTGGGCTGAGATATATCTTGAGACAAGTGAGTATATGTATGCAGGTGCAGTCTTGTTTATGGCTTTATAGGTTATTAAAAGGATTTTGTATTTGATTCTGTAGTATACAGGCAACCAGTGTAGAGATCGACAGAGTGGACTAGCTCTAGATGAACGTTTTGCAAGGAAAACCAGTCTCGCTGCTGCATGGAATGTAGAATGTAGCGGGGTAATTTTATATTGTGGGAGTCCAATAAGGAGAACATTGTAATAATTAATGCGGGAGATGATTAAAAAAAATGCACTATTTATTGCATATTGTCATTTATTCCTGATGTGTCTCCTTATAACTGTTAGGGTGCGGACGAGGCAAGCAGGGTGCGGAGTCTAATTAGGGCCTGGTGTTCACTAGAGCCCCTAATGGTGGGGATAGGCTGGGCTGCAGGACAACTAGTAGGTTGCGGTCCCTAGAAACAACGCCTGGGAGACGAAAACCAAGATGGAGGTGAAGCGGAAAAGACTAGACCGAGCAGAACGTGCGAGTCAGAAGGGACTGACCTGTGACGAACGGCATTGAACACTAAACAGGAACAAGCGACGGGGAAGACCGCTGGACTGGACAGAGACAGAAAGGACGCATTGGGGCTCATGCAGCCCACAAACAGAACAAGGAGGGACCTCCGAGGGGGTAACAAAAACAGGCACACAGGATAAGACAGGGAACACTAAGGATGGAACCAGGGCCGGTGCTAGGGTATTCAGCGCCCCCCTGCAAACTTTAATTTTGCGCCCTTCTGTTTAACAATTTGACACCAGTGACCATCCTAGATTATAGTAAGCGTCATCATACAACACAATTGTAACCACAATAAAACATTGCAAATCATAGTCACCACTATACAATAGTGTCCTAGTTTCTGCTATACATAGATATATATCCCCCATCCTGTCTCTCTAGCACCCAGTATTCCCATCATGTGTATCCAGCACCCAGCATCCGCCATCATGTCTCTCCAGCTCCCCAGTATCCCCATCATGTGTATTCAGCACCCAGTATCCCCATAATGTCTATCCAGCTCCCCAGTATCCCCATCATGTGTATCCAGCACACAGTATCCCCATCATGTCTCTCTAGCACCCCGTATCTCCCATCATGTGTATCCAGCTCCAAGTATCCCCATCATGTGTATCCAGCACCCAGTATCCCAATCATGTTCCTCCAGCACCCAGTATCTCCCATCATGTGTATCCAGCACCCAGTATCCCCATCATGTCTCTCTAGTACCCAGTATCTCCCATGATGTGTATCCAGCACCCAGTATTCCCCATCAAGTGTATCCAGCACCCAGTATATCCCCCATCATGTGTATCCAGCACCCAGTATCCCCATCATGTGTATCCAGCACCCAGTATCCCCCATGATGTGTATCCAGCACCCAGTATTCCCCATCAAGTGTATCCAGCACCCAGTATATCCCCCATCATGTGTATCCAGCACCCAGTATCCCCATCATGTCTCTCTAGTACCCAGTATCTCCCATGATGTGTATCCAGCACCCAGTATTCCCCATCAAGTGTATCCAGCACCCAGTATATCCCCCATCATGTGTATCCAGCACCCAGTATCCCCATCATGTCTCTCTAGTACCCAGTATCTCCCATGATGTGTATCCAGCACCCAGTATTCCCCATCAAGTGTATCCAGCACCCAGTATATCCCCCATCATGTGTATCCAGCACCCAGTATCCCCATCATGTCTCTCTAGTACCCAGTATCTCCCATGATGTGTATCCAGCACCCAGTATTCCCCATCAAGTGTATCCAGCACCCAGTATATCCCCCATCATGTGTATCCAGCACCCAGTATCCCCATCATGTCTCTCTAGTACCCAGTATCTCCCATGATGTGTATCCAGCACCCAGTATTCCCCATCAAGTGTATCCAGCACCCAGTATATCCCCCATCATGTGTATCCAGCACCCAGTATCCCCATCATGTCTCTCTAGTACCCAGTATCTCCCATGATGTGTATCCAGCACCCAGTATTCCCCATCAAGTGTATCCAGCACCCAGTATATCCCCCATCATGTGTATCCAGCACCCAGTATCCCCATCATGTCTCTCTAGTACCCAGTATCTCCCATGATGTGTATCCAGCACCCAGTATTCCCCATCAAGTGTATCCAGCACCCAGTATATCCCCCATCATGTGTATCCAGCACCCAGTATCCCCATCATGTCTCTCTAGTACCCAGTATCTCCCATGATGTGTATCCAGCACCCAGTATTCCCCATCAAGTGTATCCAGCACCCAGTATATCCCCCATCATGTGTATCCAGCACCCAGTATCCCCATCATGTCTCTCTAGTACCCAGTATCTCCCATGATGTGTATCCAGCACCCAGTATTCCCCATCAAGTGTATCCAGCACCCAGTATATCCCCCATCATGTGTATCCAGCACCCAGTATCCCCATCATGTCTCTCTAGTACCCAGTATCTCCCATGATGTGTATCCAGCACCCAGTATTCCCCATCAAGTGTATCCAGCACCCAGTATATCCCCCATCATGTGTATCCAGCACCCAGTATCCCCATCATGTCTCTCTAGTACCCAGTATCTCCCATGATGTGTATCCAGCACCCAGTATTCCCCATCAAGTGTATCCAGCACCCAGTATATCCCCCATCATGTGTATCCAGCACCCAGTATCCCCATCATGTCTCTCTAGTACCCAGTATCTCCCATGATGTGTATCCAGCACCCAGTATTCCCCATCAAGTGTATCCAGCACCCAGTATATCCCCCATCATGTGTATCCAGCACCCAGTATCCCCATCATGTCTCTCTAGTACCCAGTATCTCCCATGATGTGTATCCAGCACCCAGTATTCCCCATCAAGTGTATCCAGCACCCAGTATATCCCCCATCATGTGTATCCAGCACCCAGTATCCCCATCATGTCTCTCTAGTACCCAGTATCTCCCATGATGTGTATCCAGCACCCAGTATTCCCCATCAAGTGTATCCAGCACCCAGTATATCCCCCATCATGTGTATCCAGCACCCAGTATCCCCATCATGTCTCTCTAGTACCCAGTATCTCCCATGATGTGTATCCAGCACCCAGTATTCCCCATCAAGTGTATCCAGCACCCAGTATATCCCCCATCATGTGTATCCAGCACCCAGTATCCCCATCATGTCTCTCTAGTACCCAGTATCTCCCATGATGTGTATCCAGCACCCAGTATTCCCCATCAAGTGTATCCAGCACCCAGTATATCCCCCATCATGTGTATCCAGCACCCAGTATCCCCATCATGTCTCTCTAGTACCCAGTATCTCCCATGATGTGTATCCAGCACCCAGTATTCCCCATCAAGTGTATCCAGCACCCAGTATATCCCCCATCATGTGTATCCAGCACCCAGTATCCCCATCATGTCTCTCTAGTACCCAGTATCTCCCATGATGTGTATCCAGCACCCAGTATTCCCCATCAAGTGTATCCAGCACCCAGTATATCCCCCATCATGTGTATCCAGCACCCAGTATCCCCATCATGTCTCTCTAGTACCCAGTATCTCCCATGATGTGTATCCAGCACCCAGTATTCCCCATCAAGTGTATCCAGCACCCAGTATATCCCCCATCATGTGTATCCAGCACCCAGTATCCCCATCATGTCTCTCTAGTACCCAGTATCTCCCATGATGTGTATCCAGCACCCAGTATTCCCCATCAAGTGTATCCAGCACCCAGTATATCCCCCATCATGTGTATCCAGCACCCAGTATCCCCATCATGTCTCTCTAGTACCCAGTATCTCCCATGATGTGTATCCAGCACCCAGTATTCCCCATCAAGTGTATCCAGCACCCAGTATATCCCCCATCATGTGTATCCAGCACCCAGTATCCCCATCATGTCTCTCTAGTACCCAGTATCTCCCATGATGTGTATCCAGCACCCAGTATTCCCCATCAAGTGTATCCAGCACCCAGTATATCCCCCATCATGTGTATCCAGCACCCAGTATCCCCATCATGTCTCTCTAGTACCCAGTATCTCCCATGATGTGTATCCAGCACCCAGTATTCCCCATCAAGTGTATCCAGCACCCAGTATATCCCCCATCATGTGTATCCAGCACCCAGTATCCCCATCATGTCTCTCTAGTACCCAGTATCTCCCATGATGTGTATCCAGCACCCAGTATTCCCCATCAAGTGTATCCAGCACCCAGTATATCCCCCATCATGTGTATCCAGCACCCAGTATCCCCATCATGTCTCTCTAGTACCCAGTATCTCCCATGATGTGTATCCAGCACCCAGTATTCCCCATCAAGTGTATCCAGCACCCAGTATATCCCCCATCATGTGTATCCAGCACCCAGTATCCCCATCATGTCTCTCTAGTACCCAGTATCTCCCATGATGTGTATCCAGCACCCAGTATTCCCCATCAAGTGTATCCAGCACCCAGTATATCCCCCATCATGTGTATCCAGCACCCAGTATCCCCATCATGTCTCTCTAGTACCCAGTATCTCCCATGATGTGTATCCAGCACCCAGTATTCCCCATCAAGTGTATCCAGCACCCAGTATATCCCCCATCATGTGTATCCAGCACCCAGTATCCCCATCATGTCTCTCTAGTACCCAGTATCTCCCATGATGTGTATCCAGCACCCAGTATTCCCCATCAAGTGTATCCAGCACCCAGTATATCCCCCATCATGTGTATCCAGCACCCAGTATCCCCATCATGTCTCTCTAGTACCCAGTATCTCCCATGATGTGTATCCAGCACCCAGTATTCCCCATCAAGTGTATCCAGCACCCAGTATATCCCCCATCATGTGTATCCAGCACCCAGTATCCCCATCATGTCTCTCTAGTACCCAGTATCTCCCATGATGTGTATCCAGCACCCAGTATTCCCCATCAAGTGTATCCAGCACCCAGTATATCCCCCATCATGTGTATCCAGCACCCAGTATCCCCATCATGTCTCTCTAGTACCCAGTATCTCCCATGATGTGTATCCAGCACCCAGTATTCCCCATCAAGTGTATCCAGCACCCAGTATATCCCCCATCATGTGTATCCAGCACCCAGTATCCCCATCATGTCTCTCTAGTACCCAGTATCTCCCATGATGTGTATCCAGCACCCAGTATTCCCCATCAAGTGTATCCAGCACCCAGTATATCCCCCATCATGTGTATCCAGCACCCAGTATCCCCATCATGTCTCTCTAGTACCCAGTATCTCCCATGATGTGTATCCAGCACCCAGTATTCCCCATCAAGTGTATCCAGCACCCAGTATATCCCCCATCATGTGTATCCAGCACCCAGTATCCCCATCATGTCTCTCTAGTACCCAGTATCTCCCATGATGTGTATCCAGCACCCAGTATTCCCCATCAAGTGTATCCAGCACCCAGTATATCCCCCATCATGTGTATCCAGCACCCAGTATCCCCATCATGTCTCTCTAGTACCCAGTATCTCCCATGATGTGTATCCAGCACCCAGTATTCCCCATCAAGTGTATCCAGCACCCAGTATATCCCCCATCATGTGTATCCAGCACCCAGTATCCCCATCATGTCTCTCTAGTACCCAGTATCTCCCATGATGTGTATCCAGCACCCAGTATTCCCCATCAAGTGTATCCAGCACCCAGTATATCCCCCATCATGTGTATCCAGCACCCAGTATCCCCATCATGTCTCTCTAGTACCCAGTATCTCCCATGATGTGTATCCAGCACCCAGTATTCCCCATCAAGTGTATCCAGCACCCAGTATATCCCCCATCATGTGTATCCAGCACCCAGTATCCCCATCATGTCTCTCTAGTACCCAGTATCTCCCATGATGTGTATCCAGCACCCAGTATTCCCCATCAAGTGTATCCAGCACCCAGTATATCCCCCATCATGTGTATCCAGCACCCAGTATCCCCATCATGTCTCTCTAGTACCCAGTATCTCCCATGATGTGTATCCAGCACCCAGTATTCCCCATCAAGTGTATCCAGCACCCAGTATATCCCCCATCATGTGTATCCAGCACCCAGTATCCCCATCATGTCTCTCTAGTACCCAGTATCTCCCATGATGTGTATCCAGCACCCAGTATTCCCCATCAAGTGTATCCAGCACCCAGTATATCCCCCATCATGTGTATCCAGCACCCAGTATCCCCATCATGTCTCTCTAGTACCCAGTATCTCCCATGATGTGTATCCAGCACCCAGTATTCCCCATCAAGTGTATCCAGCACCCAGTATATCCCCCATCATGTGTATCCAGCACCCAGTATCCCCATCATGTCTCTCTAGTACCCAGTATCTCCCATGATGTGTATCCAGCACCCAGTATTCCCCATCAAGTGTATCCAGCACCCAGTATATCCCCCATCATGTGTATCCAGCACCCAGTATCCCCATCATGTCTCTCTAGTACCCAGTATCTCCCATGATGTGTATCCAGCACCCAGTATTCCCCATCAAGTGTATCCAGCACCCAGTATATCCCCCATCATGTGTATCCAGCACCCAGTATCCCCATCATGTCTCTCTAGTACCCAGTATCTCCCATGATGTGTATCCAGCACCCAGTATTCCCCATCAAGTGTATCCAGCACCCAGTATATCCCCCATCATGTGTATCCAGCACCCAGTATCCCCATCATGTCTCTCTAGTACCCAGTATCTCCCATGATGTGTATCCAGCACCCAGTATTCCCCATCAAGTGTATCCAGCACCCAGTATATCCCCCATCATGTGTATCCAGCACCCAGTATCCCCATCATGTCTCTCTAGTACCCAGTATCTCCCATGATGTGTATCCAGCACCCAGTATTCCCCATCAAGTGTATCCAGCACCCAGTATATCCCCCCTATGCTGATGCACTGTGCTGACTAAAGCACAGCGTTTACTTTCACCGACACTCCCCCTGTGCGGGCATGTGGCCCCTTCCTTACGCCGGCTAAAGGCTACCCTAACTTCAGCCAGCGTAAGGAAGGGGCCATACGCTCGCACAGGAGCCCTCCCACCCTCATTTAACTACCTCCCCCCGCCCATCTGCACTAACCTGAACGTAGGGACGCTGGGGGACGTCCCCTCCAGCGTCCCTACGGCGCTGCTACGCCGCCGGATCCAGGATTGGGCGTTGCCGTAGCAACGCCGGGCAACATCTGCCCGGCGCATGCGCAGATCAGCTGCAAAGGATTAGGTCCTTTGTAACTTGACTTCAACTGATTATTGTAATAGTTGTACATGATACTAAAAAAAAAAAAACAAGGCACAAAACATTAAACATTAAAAATATACATGCTTTGGGCATGTACAAAACAGTTTTTCATAGCCACCTATAATTTGATCAGTACATTTCTGAAACTGACTCAAAATAATATTGAGTTTTGTATAAAAGCTGATTTGAAGAATATTATCTTTCTACCAGTCAAGAAATAACACATTCCTTTTTGCAAATGTGTCCAATAACTATGCACATCTTACAAAAGCTTCAGTTGCACAAAGTGCTATACAACACCTGCAAGTTGGAATACTGTCAAAATGTCAGGAGAGGAATGATTAGTTGCAAACATTTTTATAATTGGTTAGAGGGAAGCTCTTGCATTGCAAGCCATGTATCTGGCAAGGCAGTACTTTTTTCTTACACAAGACACTCATTTAGTTACTGGTAGGTAGCAGATGCTGGTTTTATAACAAAGATAAATTGCAGTAAGGGACTGTACTATTCTGTGAGTACACCTTAACTGTCTCTACAGTATGGTAATCCGACATATGTATATTAACAGCTAACACTAGCAAAAAAAAATTGTGAAAGGAAGAAAATACCTTGCCAACATATTGATAATCCGTTCCTGTATATTCCTCAAGAAGAAAAAACTGATTCCACGTCCAGCTTCTTTTTGAGCGGCTCTTTTCCATGTCATTGTCTTTGTTAGACTGTGACTCCTCTACTACTGGCTCAGTGCTGGTAGTAGTCCTTTCGGGCACAGGTGTTGTACAGCTTTTTTGGGACTGGCTAACCCAAAAAACAAGTATTAGCAAGCATTTAAAAGTTCTCATGTTGCAGTATAAAAAAATCAGAGCAGAAAGTCTACACGATTAGAGTTTCTCTTTAATTCCCAAAGTAGGTTATTTTTTTCTACTGTATTCAGCATCAATCTTCCTGCTGTCGCAATTCTAGGTCTCTGGCTCTCAATGGATGCCTGAAAGAAAAAAAACGGCAGAAATTATTTGACATTACTGGACCTAAAACTGTCCATTTATACATAAAATCAGCTGAAATATGCTTTGCACATTGTGTCACGTCTAACGTGTTCAGAATGTTACACTGAAGCACATACAGTAAAATTAGTGTAGAGACATCTAGTTGCCTACATAAAAATATGTGACTGTTTAAGAATTGCTTACATCAGTTTAGTCTTCATGGATACATTGGCTGCTACAATATGTCCTGAAGAAAATGGTGGGAGCAAATAAAACAATGTACATAGGGAAATCAGGTCTGTACTTTTTTTTCACATACAATATAAGAGAAATAAATTATTTGTGGCCCATTGTTTAAGTTTTGTTTTTACATTAATTCCAGTGCTTTTAAACTGGGTTAAAATTTCACAGAAACATGGTGGTGTGTATTAAACAATATATAAGTAAATTAATAAGGGCTAAAGTGACAGTAAAGACATTTTTGGAAATAAAAAGCAGATTTTCTGGAAAATCCCATATAAAGTAATCCAATAGATAATAGTCTGCATATACTTGCTTTCAATATATACATACCCTTCAACATATTTAAATGGAAAATAGGTACACCTGGGGTAACAAGTCTATGAAGAGGGCGTGGTTTGTCCAGTGAAGGGGCGTGGCTCTAATCTCTTATTTGCATGTATTATAAGGTGTAAAATCTCATTCACTCCTTATCATATGAGCTAAGTACTCACAGGAGAGGGTCTTGTCACTATAGCAGAGCTGTAGGAGTCTGTTCCTGAATCACTGCTATAGTCATCAGATGCTGCAGGACTGGAAGGTGAGTATAGGGGACAGTGAATTAAAGAGCCAGAATCCGGTATAGGAGCCCTTTTAGCCTGTACAGACCATTAAAAAAAGGTACTGCACCTGCTAAATAGGTACAATTGGAGGGTGTGTATATATATCTCACTATTAATAAACAGTCATGGCTGATTTGTTTGTCAATACTGTGAAGCTCCTCTGAGTGCTACCACCTACTGTCTATGTGTGTGTGGATTGATATCCTAAACAGAGGGTTCCCATGCAGAAAGCTCTGTTTAAATGATTTGTCTGTTACCCCTAAAGAGATTACTGTAAAATACAAGCAAACATGTATCAACCATGTGTATATCACATGCAAACTACATATTCAACATTTGTACATTTACATTTCTAGAATATTTTTTTTTTATATATATATATAAGTTATTAACAAAGAAAAGCTTACAGCAACCTCCCAAATAAAATTAAGCTTAAGCTTTTGGAAAAGGTATATTATTATTAGTTAAAAAATATAAGACAGTTGCTTGATGCCCAATGAAATGGGGTCTCAGCATTCAAGTAACACTAATAATTATGTTGTCTTTTCAAAGCAGCTGGTGGGACATTCTAAATCTGTCAGAAATGGTAAGACATGAAATGTGCAATTGTCTAGCACTGCAAGATTCTTCTCCTTCCCCTCTATTTCAACTGCATCCTCGCTCTTTGCTTCTCTCTGCCCTATTATAACCACCATGACATTAATACATGCTGCTCTATTCTCCTAGGTACAATTATAGGAAAAAAGAAGACAGGGCGATGATATGATCTGCATGCTCTAGTTGACTCTAAATCAAGAAACATTCTGCAGTAAAGGTCTTTAAAATTAACAGTAAATAATCTAAAGTACATATCATTTAGAATTTTTAATACTCTACTTATTTGTTGACAATGATAAGATGCTGAGTGTCAACATTAAAACAACCTTGCAATTTACTGCTAGCAGAGGCACAGTGTCAAGTGTCTGCCCAAGCGATTGGAAAATGAGACAGTACACAAGGGTTACTGTAGCCACAGGAACAGCAGAATGCCCTATTAGAAGGTACCAATTAATGACTATGACAGAAGTAACTGCAGTAGTGGTTGTATTTTCTAGCACAGAAACATGTAGTTAAGCAGTTCCCAGAAAAACATCTGCTTTTTATTTCATTAGATGTGACTAATCAGCTACTTTCTGCCAACTACAGCAAGCTTCATAATTAGTTACTTACAGTATTGTTACTGCCTTTTAATGTCTGCTTATGAAATATACTAAATATTATAGCTCACTTAATTTGTGTAAGATATAACTGACTGCTTGAAAAATAAATAAACAAAGAATAAATAAAAATGAAAAATGAGGCGCTATGATTTGTGTCGTATTTACACTTGAGGCATATTATATTTACTATGCTAGGACCTAATCCAGACTCTCACCCGCTTTCTGTATGTCTTAAAATCCGCACAGTGACATGGGGAGTGGCTCCCCTCTCTTGTGTGGAGATATAGGGCTCTATTCAGAGAACAGTTTTTTTTATATACACAATTATACGCACGGCCAGAGCAAGGAAACGCCCACCAACTACCCTGAGACTCCCCTTTCTGCTGTTCCTAGACCACTGTGTTCTTTACGTGTGTACTTACGTGTGTATATGTGCTTCGTCTGTGCGATTCTTTATAACCGCGCCTCCATGCATTCATTTTAATGCCTCCCCCCACCCACTTTTATGTAAATATTTCCGTGCGTCGGATTTTCGTGCGTATGTCCCCAAGTGCGATTCACATGTACGTCCTTTAGGCACTGACGTGCGTATAGTCTACGTAAAGTATGTAAAGTTACTACGCATGCGCAGTTGATCTGATCCTAAAAATACACACACAACTCCCCTCGAAAATGGATCTCTGAATGCGGCCCTTAGTGACTTACGCTGCTTTGAGACAGTCTTAAGTCACAGGTGCTTGTAAGTCCTTATTTCAACATCTACTGTAAAATTAAAATGCTCCCCCCACCACCACCACCTTCCGGAGGGTAAGCAGGTGGAGGGGATGCACCGCCCCATCAGACCGATCTCCAGACAAATGGAACAAGGTTCCGTAAATATTGAGATCCATCATCCGTCCTTGGTGTCTATGGAATCAAAAGTGTTTTTTCTCCATTTATTATCTCACATACATATTGTCTAGTAAATATTTTGAGGTTACAAAGCAGCTAGTGTGCTCCTAATTCAGCGTGCGTCCATGCTAAGGAGACAGATGACAAGAAAATGGTCCTTCGGCTGCTAATCAAATTTGCACAAGGCACGCATGCTTCAAGCATTACTCTGGTTCATTTTCCTTTCAAATGTAAGTTATTGGGCAATAATTATATATAAAACATTTTAGGAAAGTTGGCACAATTATAAAGTCGTGCGCTTTATTGGTTAATAAATCTAATTAATTCACTTGTCCCACTCACTTTCAGGTCCTGCTAACACACTTCTAAATATACAATGGCAAAGGTGTGAAAAAAATCAATATTAATATCTATGCAATGAAAATGAATAAGTGCTTGGCTGTTCATGAGTAACCCATGCAGATTTCAGACTTATAAAATGAAGGTCATTTAAACATATAAATGGTCTATAATAAATGATTTCTTTTATTTGGCTGCATGATAATTAAAGGGGCTTGAAATTATGGTTTTTGGAAATCCACTTCACACACTAGTCATTTGGTATAGACAGTTTCCTTTGGGAGTTAATTCCATTATGACCATAGCAGTTGTTACATTGAATGTAGCCTTCTTTTATCATGACATGGCAGTTATTTCTATAGCTGGCCATACACGAGAACGATTATCGGTCCCAGCAAGGGGTGGTCCGATAAATGGGACAATTCCCGCTAGGGAAATGTCCTGTTATCGGCACCATACATCTTTTCTGCTGGGACCAATAATCCTAGCAGAAGAGGGAGGGGGCAGCGCTCTCTATGATGCTGCTGCATATCTATGTACTAAGCTGCTCTGACAGCTTAGAGGTATACCTTCAAAGCTGTCAGAGCAGCATAGTACATAGATATGCAGCAGCATCTCTTGCAGGGAGTACTACAGACAGAGATCAGCCGAAGCCGCGCTTCACACAGTGCGGCTTCAGCTGGGGGAAAGAGCAGAAAACAGCAGCATTTTGTGTTACTAAGTTGTATTCCCCAGTAGAAGCATATTGACTTCTAAGTCACTACAGACATGCCATTTTTGCTCTTCATATCTGATTTTGTTCAGTAGGAGTTTTATGTTCCCATGCGTTTCCTTCATAGTAGCAGCATGAGCTAGTGGTACTGAGGGTAACTTGTTGCTGCTGAATAGTAGCACTGGAACTCAGTGGGAGAGGGAAGGGGGGAATTAGCAGACATCTGCGTGCCTAATCCTTGCACATGCTGAGATTTAAGGTAGGGCTCTGGACACATAAGGATTTACAGACCTATATGCTTACTGAAAATGCACAGATGTCTGTATCTGGTCCATTGTGAAGGAGATTCCAGCCAATCTGGAGTCCAAAAGTTCTGCTTGCCTTTAATGTGGCTTAGGAGAAGGAAAGGGAGACTCAACGGTTGTGTGAAGACTTGCCTGATCCTCTCAGTGCTCTGCAGGTTCCATTTCTCGTTCATCTTTTTAAAGTCTGAACTTTTTTTGGAGGCTTTGGCAGAGGCACGTCTTCACTTCATGGCTGAAGGTAATTCTGGTACAACCCAATGTGCTTTGGTGCTGATATCCAAAATGTTTGTCACGCAAAGGTAGGGGTCTGCACAGTGGTCTCTCAGTTCCCCCCAAATCATTGGAATAGAGAAATTCATGTGCCGAGAACACTAGGACCAACCTGGGAGGAGTCTGAAACAAGTGACACAGCAAACATGAGGGGTCCAGTCTTTGTCTTGGCTCTGACTTTGAATCCAAAGTAAGGCTCATAGCACTGCTTCAGGAGTTGAGTCAAACAGCATTTCTGCTATTTAAATGTAACCTCACCACAGATGTAGCAAACAGTCTGGGGAGTTAACACAGCTTTGATTCAATAGTCAGAGAAGGACAGTGCAGCATTCACTGCTCCCTCTGAAGACAAAAGTCACAATTGTTGCAGCTATTTTATAGCCCAATTCTGATGACCAACACATGTGGAGCAACCCTCACAGGGCCCTAAAATCTGAAGAATGACCCTTGCCGTGTCAGACTCAATCTGCCAGGAGGGACCAAGAAAAGTTCACTAAACACTCAATAAACGTGTCATATAGCACAATATTGGCTCTTGAAGAGGGTGTGACACTCCTCCTCATACAGATGGATATCCAATAGCCTGGAGTTACCTTACATCTTCAATTGGCAAGAGAATTTCCCAGAAATGCAGTAGCTATGATTGGTATGCATTAAGAGGGAACACCCGAAGTGTAAAATGTCTAAAGAGGAGCACACACTCGCAAACACAAGCCAGCCCCTCTGTCAAACCTGTCTTAAATCTACATGGGTTGAATGTGTTCCAACTGGATAGAATGATGTCGGTATGCAAAAGCAACCACAAATTCAACTGAAATGCATGTAGGATGAGCAATTTGGTTACCTTGGTTTCAACCCAATGGGCCAGATCCAGACCTAAGTTATTTTTACGTACAATCGCGTAGCGTATTTACGCGATCGTAAGTACTATGCACTCCCCTGGGCACTCCCCTCAATTGTTTGTAATTTACTTGATTGACGATAACCAAACCCTACATTAACTTTTCCAAGCATAAGTACGCTTGTATGTAATGGATTGTCATACGTAACAGCCTAACCCGGTCCATACTGTACAAGTTAAATGCCTCCCTCCGCCTACAAAGCGTTTTTCCGGGTGCCGTATGGATGACACGCCCCTTCGTTCATATTTACGCTGAAGGTACGTATGATCAGAGTTACATTGCGTAATATCTGGCGCGTGCATGCGCAGTACATACAAAAAAAGTGATTTTACGACAGCGGCTAGCATAAATACGCTTTCGTACTGAGGTCTGGATTTAGCCCAATGTTGTTAAGTTTGCTTTATGAGGTTAAATAGAAAGCTATGTTTCCTTGGACATCTTCTAAAAACCTTCAAATGTTTTTGACTGCAATAATGTCACCTCTTGTCACTGACTAAATTTTATCTTACAACATCCCTTCAACAATATGATTTATGTATGTTTGCTCCTTTTTCAAACACTTTATAAACACTCATTGCACATAAAACTCTGTAAAGACAACATAGTAAGTGTACTGCTGTGTTTTCCCTGCTTGAATAAACAAACACAATTATGTGCGACCTCTATTTTCTTTTCATATCACAATATATAGTGTGATTATACAAATCATCTTGTGAAAAGATATTTCTGTAAGAAACGCCTCATTTGCTAGTGAGACCATTGGAAGCTCCAAGTATTCAGCTTGCACAGTGTCATGCTGATTTCTAATGTTTGTTTACTAGCAGCTGACTTCTGGATATAAAAGGACAATACTAAGGTAAAGAGACATCAGAACATCACTGTGTTGGATTTTTTTAAAAAATAATATACAAAGAGAGCTGAATATAGATGTAACAGAGAAAATAGCAGAGAGAAATTCTGTCATATCTACATACCATTTCAAAACTATTTTGTTATTAGTGTTATCACAATCTTCAGGTATTATTGAATTCTTAGCTGTTGTTATTGCTGAAACAAATATGGATGAATTTTGGTTCGGACTTTTCTAAGTAGGTCTGAGTTACAGGTTAACATTGGGTGGTTGGTTCAATGTCCACACATATGCCTGCACTGGGCACAAATTAGTCAGGTTTACTGATAATACTAATAACAATGACAAACACCATTATTGCACATATACGTAAATTTCCTTATCAATATCATAACAAGTGCTACTTTAAACATAAGACATGTATTGGCAGATGCTATGCAATGGCTTCTATATCGTGCAAATTACTACACTTAAAGCTGGGTTTTCTAAACTGTGTGCAGCAACACAAAAATGGAACCAGTTATACTAATTTTCCCTGAAAATCATTGGCTGCCAGGGCATGCTGGTGTATGTAGTACTATAAGCGCCAGTCTGTCCAAACTATTAATGGTAGCCTTGGATTTAATCCGATCCATAATAATACACATATATTTTATGACCTACAATGAGGCATTTACCTATGTTACATTAAGGCTAGTGTGTACTTTTAGAAGGAATATGTAAATAATAAGTAATGGATTATAAATATAATTATTTTGTTTGAAAATGAAAGCAATAAGAACATTGACACTAAATTAATTTTATGGAACAAAAAACATGACAAAATAATAGATATTAAAAAGTCAACCCTCCACAACAGTATACATATGTACTTTGCATTCACAATGGCTTAATTTGTAAAATGATTACAACTGTCATTTATTCTAGACAGTTGGAGCTTTCATATGAATAACAAGGAGGATTACTTGCTTGAGGAGTTAAGCTTTACTGTTATAGCCTTGATCACACTAATCAACATTTCTTTTTACACAGGAAATCAATTAAAAACACCCTGCAACATTGTCTCCATAAACTCTTATTGAAACCCCACTGTTTTAATTCCCTATTTTTTATTAAGTTAAAAAAAAAATGAAATTCAATGTAATAAAGCTAATTACAGTCATCTAGCTTTTATATGAGGTAGATTCTTAAATCTGTTTAGTGTTAGCTGGGTGGTCTTTTTATTTTTTTTGTAGAAAGCTGTCAAAGGTGATTTGCTACCACTCTCTGTCCTTGCTGAGTAAAGGGCTATTTGTTGGTGATTAATCTCTTCTATGGAAGAGAAAGTAGAGTCATGCCAGATCAATGTTAATGATAAAGTATAGAGTAAAACAAAAAAAAAGGAAGAGCTATCATCATTTCCTTCAGTTACCTTAAGTTTCAGCAACTACGTTCAAAAAAGAACAAAAATGTTGAACCGTCTCCAGCACATATACACAAAGCACCTGTGGTGCAAATCCAAGATTGCATGCAGTTTATGAAAAAAACAAAACAAACCCCCCAAAAACTTTTTTTTTTATATAAATACTTATTGAGCTACATTTAGCACAAGATGAAGTTCACCATCTTCAAACTCTGTTTTTTCCCTCACAGGAAGTAAATATCATTGGACTTCCCCAAATATAAATATAAAAAAAATTCTAATCATATGGGGCAACCATAAGTATTTAAAAATAAATAACAATTAAAATACATTTATTTAAAAAAAAGTAGCTACTTCTTAACTTGTTCCATACCATAAAAATGGTCATTTTAAAGTGGACTGTCAGTCAAGTGGCCTCCGTTTGAGCAAAAGATCATCCTACAGTACTAATTTTATATAATCTTTTTCACAGGTTATAAGGGCCGGATCCTAAACTACGTAACGTGAGCGATGTTACGCTGACATAAAATCACCCATTAGTGTTTACTGCGCATGCGCGTGGCAGATGTTACGCCATGTAACACTCAACATACGTACCAGCCTAGTACAAACAGCGTAACCACGAACAAAGGGGCGTTACATCCATACGACACCCCGTAATTACCCTTCGGAGGCGGGGTGAGGCATTTAAATCGTGCAGTATGGGCGTGCTTTGGCACTTACTTACGTGTAGCCTTTACGTACATCAGTAGTTACGCTTTGAAAAGTTAAGGTAGGGTTTGGCAAGCGTAAAACTGCCAAAGTACGTACAAGCGAGGGGAGTGCCTAGAAGAGTGCATAGAAAATACGCTAGCATAATACGCTACGCGATGAAACATAACAAGCACTTAGGTCTGGATCTACCCCTATGTGTGTATCTGTGTTTCTAATATTATGGGGTGTCATCTATTAACCTTACATTTGTAGCACAGGTGTTGGTTTTATTTTTTATTTGTACTCATTTGTACTAATATTATGTTTCAGACTTTCTTGTGATGTGCACTTTATTTGTTTTTTTTCTGGCTCTTTTTAATCTTTTTGAGGTGTTGTATTTGTATCTGAACTGCACTCACATATCATTAGATGTATAGCAATACAGAATTTATTTCCCAATTCTTTGGGTAACCACTCTTATGGATATTTAAATGTGCCCAATTCATGTGGTCCATCCTTCAAAACTTACACTAATCCTACCTATAGTACTAATGAACTATCCATATAGGTCTACCTTATACCCTTATACAGAAATTCAGTTTCTTTGTAATTTACACCTTTTTTATTTATATTCATACACAAAATGTTGGTTGCTCAGATCAATTTATAAGTTAATGCAAACAGGTGCATGAAAGACCGGGGTAATCTGATAGCAACAGAAACAGGTAAAAAAAATATATATTTAAGAAGAACAATAAAATATTTAAAAATGAACCGTTTTCCTCCAATACTTTATGGAGGGCACATGAGAAGCCTTGTGATAGTAATTAGGGAAGTGTCATTGTAATCTTTAGGGTACTTGTAAAGTTATTAAATTGCTAAAATGTTTGTTTTCCTTTAGATCCACAGGAACAGAAATGTCCAGAAAACAAACCACTGACAATGTTGTCTTTCTTTAAAGATGAATGACTATGAGACATTGTAAAGCTCAAGCTATTTGGAGTGATGCCCTTTGGCATAAGAATGAGTGCTTATCCATTTCATATCGAACACATTATTATAGCTTTCCATTTTAATCTGCCTATTTTACAACACTTAACAGAATAAACACAAGGATGCAAGCAATTTAGCAAGCAATAAAAACAACAAGTAGAAAAGCAGATTGGTTGGCTTAGAGAATTATTCCTAACCATGCAAATACATACTTCATTGTACACATTATTCACATGTAATAACTCACTCTCATAAACCAATCTAGATAATCATTTTTGCAATTCTGTTTTTTTGTGTCTATAGAACAAAAAAAAAAATCATCATACCATCATCTGTAGTCAGTAATCTTGGTGCTACATAGACTCTTATATTTTATCCCTACAAAAGTTGCTACAGTGGGAGATTCATTAATGTACTGTAAATGCCTTCATAAATTATACTCCATTAAATTGAATGACAGTTAATGTGCAATTGTACAGTCATTGCAGCTGTTGCTCTCTCTACTAGTCTACCCTTTGCATCATGATGGGAAAAAAATATAATGTCTCTTTGCTGGGAACATTATTTTATTTTCAAAATGCAGAGGCCTTCTGAATAACATCAAGTTAAAACTTTTTATTGACACAGACCAATATATTCCGGAGAGAAAAGTTATGAATTAGTAAATAAGGAAAACATGCTACATTTTTCTCCACAAAAATCTAATTTAGTATTATTTTGCATACAGAGACGCCATTCAATACCCAGTATGTGGAATCGATAATGATCTAGTTCTGATTTTCTAAGTTCAACATTGTTTTAATGAGCAGTAAACACATAGAAGTAAACACATGAAATTTTGTGTTTACCTTATGCACATAAAATTTGGCCTGTTCATCAATTTGTGGTATTTGGAACTATTCATGTATATGGATTCCACAGTCAAAAGAAAAGATGGACACTCAAGTGTGGGGATACTGCATAAATGAGCACAGACTAAAGCGTAAGAATGGGCTTGTCAATGCATACTTACATAACATATATATATATATATATATATACATATATATATATATATATATATATATATATATATATATATATATA
>WWET01000120.1:492414-511647 GCA_011038615.1 Limnodynastes dumerilii | reverse complement strand
AAAGACAGCTCTTCTTAGGTGATAAAGTTACTATACTTAGTTCTATCATCTGTTAGAAATCTTTTGCACTGAAATAATGGATTGGCTCCTTTTATTATGGTAGTTTCTATATGGACAGGCAAAGAGCAATGTGGAAAAATTTTATATTTTTAATTTTATATTTTATATGTATAGGATACACCAATATTTTTGGTGTAACCTATTGAGGGTGAGGCTTATGTGTATGTTATGTATTTACATGAGGGCATTCACAATTGTCTATAGATTCAGAGCAACTGAAATGTCAAATGAAAACAACTTTAGGTTCAACTTTAATATTGCCACATAATTAGGGATGTATAAATTCCACACAGCTATTGAGCATTTAGAATATTTTGGTGAGCTTTACAAAATAAGCCAGCTAAAATTGGCTTTCAAAATGGGTATTTTTTAACCGAAATGTTGATGAATATGCATTTAAATTGCTGAACTGTATTTGATTAGTTTACAAGATTATTCATGCATCTTTAATAGCCTGAAACACAGAAGAGAATCATGTATACTTATTATAGAGGCAGTGTACTAAGAACAGCTGGTTGTGTTGGAAAAAAAAACCAAAACACAGATCTAAGCAACATTTTGTGAAATTTGCAGCTCAGGGTCTGAAAATTTTAGTTTTTTTTTCATTTTTGATAGGTTTTTTGTGCTAATATTACTTTCACATTTACATATAATATTCCATATTATACAGTAATTCGAATTTTTGAATATGTGCAGATTCCTGACTGCAATAGAACAACATACCAAAGAGTAATAGAAACTCTTGGTTTGTGTTGCAGGTATGCGACAACCCCAATTTCTAAGCTATACCTTTTAAAAACCAAGAAGAAATGTAGTTGTTTTGTTTTTGCAGTTTGCTAAGCTAGTTTACCTAATACCCCGTTCAGATTGCCTCAAAATACCGGCTTTTTTGAAGAAAAAGCCGGCTGTAGAAAAAAAGCCGGCTTCTAAAGGCAATCAGCCGGCTTCTAAACGCAATCTGAACGGTCCATTTTCAAATAGCCGGCTACTGAAAGCCGTGTGTTCAGAGCCGGCTAAAAAGAAGGCTTTTAGCTGGCTCTGAGCACCGGCTTTCAGTAGCAGGCTTGGCGCGTTCAGACAGAGTTAAAAAGCCGGCTTTTTCACTGCAGCCGGCTTTTTCATTAAAAAAGCCGGTGTTTTCAGCTCAGTCTGAATGCACCAATTTTAAATCTCCAAAATTCTGCCCCCTGCCTAAAAACCCTACTTTTTAGGCAGTGGCAATCTGAACGCGGTATTAGTCAAAAGCTGATTAAGTGTTAGTGGGATTATGGATGCAACGTTAAGGAAGGTTCCATCTCTCAAGCCCATATTGGGTCTTAAGGGTCTCTATGATAAAAAAATAAAGGCTGATTTTCACAATTACCTGTGGGTTTGTGTTAAAAGGGATGTCAGGCTGAAGTATTACATAAAGCCAGAGAGGCAAGGATTTATTTTTCTATCATTGTTTTCTTTCAATTAAACTAGATGAAGTCAGTTTAACCCTTTGCAAGTATTCTGGTGTTTTGTGAAAATGTGTCTTCTACCCAGAAGAAAGCATCTAACTATCGATCCCATCAAATAGCTTATATCACTAGGTAACAAAGGGCCTGATTCAGACTTAAGAAGGAGCTTGAAATTAAGAGAGGAAAGTTAATCCTGGGCAAAACCATGTTGATTTCAGGGGGAGTCAACTTAATAGTATTCTTTGCATGCAGGAATATATCTTTCAATTGCCTACAGCACACAGATACTGACCATCTTAACTTTTACACTGTTATTTAGACTTGGGCAAGGAAATGCTACCTCTCAACTCAAATACTGTGCAATAGATGAAATATGACTGCAATCAACATGGTTTAGCCCAGGCGTAACTTTCCTCTCTTAAGTTAAAGCTCCTTCTCTTCTTCATCTGAATCAGGCCAAAAGTTCTTATATACAAAATGAGTAGCATTTTATTATAAATTCTGGACCATCCTGATTTTCAAGATGGCGGAACATCCTATCCTTTTGGATTGAGGAAAAAGGAGACCTTACACTTTTGCAAGAGTTGCTGAAAATTTCCCCTTTTTAGGTGATCTTCTGAGCGTAAAATCTTTGGACCAAATCTAGATTTAAGAAATGTAGACATTTTCCACAGTTTGCTTGTGGAAAACAACTGCATTTTGGTACAGCACATGCACACCCTGCAGACTTTCATCACGGGTCAGAATCCTCAGGATCCATGCTTCCAAGGCTGCCATTCTGGCAGTGGGGAAGGACGGAGAAAGTTGTGTACATCAGGCATGGTGGACGGAGGTATGTTTATTGTACAGTAAAGCAGAGTAGACATAGGGACTTTTCAGCAGATAATCTTACCAATTGCCTAATTACTAGATATCTTACTAGTGTGTCCAAAGACCTACTAATAGATACAGTACACACTTTCAAAAATCAAAAGATATCTCTCCATTGTTAATCTGGCATATTAGCATCTCCAAAAAAACAAATCAAAAGATCACAGATCGCTTCAAAAGATTTTTGAGCATCTTTGGACAGTACATACTGGTAGGATATCTGGGGAAATGGTCTTTAGATTGTGTGATTGGAAAGATTATCTTTTGAAAAAGCCCCAGTGTGTGCCCAGCCTAAAGCTAGCCATACACTAGGTGATTATCGACCCGATCTTAAAGATATTGGGTGATCGGGCAAATAATCGCTCTAGTGTATGATACAGATCAATTTTTGAAACGTCAAATAAACGCACCAGAAACGCTCTGGTGTGATTATTTGATCTAGCGCCCGATATTGAAAAAGGTAGCCAATCAGCAAGCTCAATGGCTCCCTATCCTTGTAATAGACACTGCTGCTGATCTATGTATAGAGCTGCTCTGACAGCTTGAGGTATACCTTCAAAGCTGTCAGACCAGCATAGTGCATAGATCTGCAGCAGCGTCTATTGCAGGGAATAGTACAGAGAGGGACCAGCCGAACCTGTGCTGAGTGAAGCGCGGATTCGGAAGATCCCTATCTGTATTACTCCCTGCAATAGACGCTGCTGCAGATCTATGCACTATGCTGCTCTGACAGCTTTGAAGGTAGACTTCTAAGCTGTCAGAGCAGCTTTGTACATAGCTCTGCAGCAGCGCCATAGAGAGAGCTGCCTCCCCCACTCCCCTCTTCTGCTAGGATTATCGGTCCCAGCAGAGGAGGTGTATGGTGCAGATAACAGGACATTTCCCTAGCTGGAAATCGTCCCGTTTATCGGCTCACCCCCTGCTGGGACCGATAATCGTCCTAGTGTATGGCCAGCTTAAGTCTTATCTCCTATAGAAATTCTCTTTTGACATCTCTTGATTTTTTTTTTTTTTATTTTCGTCATGCAATACCAAGATCCATACTGCGAACAGGGCTTAGCCTGGCATATAGGGCAAACCTATACATTTTCTTCATATATGCCAATTTTGACAAATTAAAGCCTTATAGGTATCATTACATTTTATTAAAATTTTTTCTAAATTATTTTAAGTTATCATTAGTAGGAGCTGTGGTAGTAGTTGTGAACTCTTAATTAGTATTGTTTTTATTTTCTCCAGACATCAGGACCTTTTAGCAACAGGCTTAGGTACAGAGAACTATAAGAGAATCCATCAAATTCTAGTGGTACTTACACTGACAGTGATGATGGTAAATGGCAACCAGACCTGAAAAAATAAGCAGGGAGCTTTAGTTGCTGCACTGAAAGTAGCAGTAAACAATGGCTAACTTTCTAGGTACAAAGCAAACTCCAAAGTCAATAAAAATATTTGTGACATTTTTGTTTCTAGATGAATATCCATAAATAGGCATTAAAGAACTTTCACAGTTAAAATGGTTAATTGTTCCATAATTTTTTTTATGTTGTGTACAGATGTTGTCCATGGGACATGGGTATAATTTCTTTTTGATGGGTCCCAGCAGAGGAGTGGTATGGTGCAGATAACAGGACATTTCCCTAGCGGGAAATCGTCCCGTTTATCGGCCCACCCCCTGCTGGGACCGATAATCGTCCTAGTGTATGGGCAGCTTAAGGGCTTACAAACAATCCTAATTTTCGCACCTTCTCATTTTCCATGAGGATGATGCAGAATTTTCAAGGCAGGATTCTGGTCTCCTTGCACACACAGGAGTCAGAATCCCGCAGCAAACTGGCACTGGAACTCTGTCTGAGCTCCAACCACATCGGTGGGGGAGTTCGGCATCCGCCCATTTGTTATTATTTACCATCCTATATATGAAAAGTTTGCAAAATTTAAAGAGAATCATTAATAAAGACTAGACTTTCCAAATTATACTGCTAATTTCAAAAGCACATGGGTTTTGTAAAAGAGTAGAAGTTGCACTAGTTGGTACGAGGAGTTCAGCAGAATACTTTCAATACAGAATAGGTAAACAGCTATGCTTTGTTTTCCACAACTGTTTTAAATAAAATGATGTTTTTATGTTTTTGTTCAGCAAGATAACTAAAAATACATAAGTTAAGGACATTTATTGCCATAGTGCATTTGATAGTCACACTAGCTCTAAACCAGATTAGAATTTGTATTATTCTATCAGTTTAATGTTACATTTGTGTATTTTGAAGATGAACTTTATAAAAAAAACAAAAAAAAAAACAAGGCCAACAGGAAGAGGCACCACTTTTAAACCAAATGAATAGCTGACATTTTCACAATGACTGCATCACCACTTGGGTATAATGTGCAAGTCGAGAGGCAATTGAAGCAAACCTGTTTGAGTTGAAACATTTTCAACATCAATAATAAGGCTGGTACTTAACAGAATAGATGTTTTCATTAGAATGAATGTCAAATCTTGAATAAGCCAGGACAAGTCTAAGACACGTTTGTTGGTGTTTTTGTTTATCACAATTTCTGCTGATAATCTCCCAGGGGACGATTTACAGTTAAATGAAAAAACAGGAATTTGCATATATGTTCTACATGCTTATGCTTAACAAAATGCACACAACGCAAAATCTACAGCATAGATGAGTGTACAGAAAATATACAGGGAAAAAACATAACCATACAAAATATAAAACACAAAAACATAAAGAAAACACTCTAAAAACAACAGGTTTACGCATTGTTGCTGTCCTTATCTTAGCTCGTTGCCAAGGATGTCATGATGACCATATTGTAAAAGATTGGATTGACCAATTTAAACAAGCCCTTTTATCAGCCCTTTCTTCTCTGCATATAGGCAAACACTCGCCATGTATGCGTAAAGAAAAAGTCAGAATATGAAAACATGATTGAAAATAAAGTTTGCTGTTGCTCTCAGGACAAGAAAGTATAGTTAAATAGCTAATCTAGATAGGACATATTATGTAGCTTGGTTTCACCGCTAATAATATTAAATAGATCCTTTTTTAGTTGTACATATGTACAGCAACAAAAGAGGAAAACTTAAGGTAAAGATTTTGCCAAAAACAGGAAAGCTCACAATTCAAAAATAGTTTTGCCAAACTTCAATTGAATTTCACAGCCTTACTCTCCACATGTAGAGTTAAGGTGACAGTCGAGTTTGGAGAAGTTGAAACTAGTGCCAGACACATCAGTGATTTATCCAGCAATATAGCTTTGTTAAATGATACAAAGGAAGGATTGTGGAAGTGTGGAAGTAGCTAAAAGGAAATAAAGGATGCAACTTTCTAAAAGGCCCAAAAGATCCTATAAAGTGCCACTTGGGTTATTTAAGTGGAAATTAAAGTTATTGGGCTGGATCCAGAGGTCATTACGGTCGTCATCGTAGCAGGGAGTGCACACCCCATGCACTCCCCGATAAAGGTAGTAAAATCCTACCTTAACATTTACGACTTTGGCTGTGGCCTTACGGCTGCAGACCATATAGTAATGGGGCTTCCCCCCACCCCGAGGCCTAATTTAAATGCCTATCTCCGCCTATATGGTGAAGATACGGCAAACGTTAAATGAGGGGACAGCCCCTTTTACGTAACAGCCGGCGTACGTAATGTACGTTACGTACGCAGAACCCTAGTGCGTCATAAGAAGGTTGTGTGCATGCGCACAACATTCTTGACGGGAATTACGCAATCGCCATGTGTAAGTCTCCTGTCATACGTGGGCCCTTATCACAAGTTGAGCACATAAATAGTGTCATTTTACAGCGTGAATCTTGTGTAAGGCAACATCTTGGTTGACACGCAGAATGTGTGTGTTGAGCTAAACAGTAATAGCTATATGTAAATTTGTAACTTCACACATGCAAAATGCAGGATGCAATTTGCATTAGTTTATGTAGGTATGCCATTTCTTGTAATCTCATTCCAATTATACAGTCCTCTGAATAGTGTATGTTGTCACTTGTCTTTTGAAACATGGCATAATAATAGGTCGTATTATTGCTTTGCAAGCCTGTGCCTAATCACTTTTTGAATGCGAGAGTACTAACTTAAGCATTTCATAAGATAACATTTATTAATGTACTGTACTGTTAGAGGCAAGCTTGATTTACAATTAGCAGGACTAGCATGACATGTTGCCATCAGTTTTAGATTGAGGCTCACAAATAAGTAGCTAACTGCAACAATGTAATGTGCCTTGTCAGCAATTAGAATCATGGACAATGATTCATAGATTCTAACAGCAGTATGGATTTTTTGGGACAAAACAGCTTAGTTATTTTGCAGTGTGGAAATATGGGGAAGAGTTTTCATATTAAATGTACATTGAAGCATATATAATGCTATTGTAATCATATATTTCTATTTAACACAAACATCAACAAAAGATAAATGTATATCATTGTTGGTATGTATGTAGTGTTCCATGAAATCATTTTTCCTTATTAATATATAAATGACTGTTAGTCTACATGAACTTTTATTTTAGTCTGAGCACACTTGTCTATATTAGCTTTTAATCCATACATAAAAGGGGTAAATATCTGGAAGAAGGAGCTGGATGTACTATAAACATTTGGCTGGCCCTATACTGGACATCTTTGGGTTGAAAGTGGGACAATAAAGCATCTGCTTTTTTTCAGGGTCATCTTCCAAGGTTAAAATGCGTCAGTTCTTCCCTACCGGGAAGTGTCTCAAATAACAAATCCATAGGAAATAAAATTTGTAAGTACCTAACATTTCTAGACACAGACTTTAAAGCTATATTACCAATTAGGAAACAACTTTATATAATATGCATTTATCCCTACAGCCCTCTAATACTCTAATACTCTGCTGCTAAGGGGCCCAGAGGTGAGGGTGGCCCAAGTTAGCCATCCACCCTCTTTATCAATTGAGGATACACCAGTCAGGACATGCACAACAGCTGCTTTTCCATGCATGCGCAGAGCGAGAGCGGGTAGCAACTTGCATCTGCTAGGCCTTTGACTGCATTGCACAATGGGGATGGTGCAAGTTGCGACCCCTATGCAGAGGTCTGATGCCACTTTTGTTATAGGTTCCGGCTATGTGTAGGTCAGCAACTGTGCTACCTATTTTAGTGAGCCCTGAAAGTACCAATCACCATCCACATGCTGTTGAACATAAAAGTTGAATTTAGACTTAAAAATGCTGTTAGCCAACATAGCTCTTAGAATAGAACATGTGCTGCTCTAAGATGTTTACAGGATACAGTCCTGGAAGGTTTAGAAAGAGATGACTAAACAAATCATTGCTAATATTTACATTACATTGGCTAACATTGGCATTATCAAATATAAAGGCTAAAAATTTAATGATTTCTGAGGTCGCTAAATCCCTGTTCAACACCTGAGACACAAGTAAGGACTCCTGAGAAGCATAAAGGGGCAGAAGCAGACAGCTATGAATTTCTCGTCTTTCATTAATATACATTTTTTCTTTTCCTTATAAAAAAAATTGGAAAGCTAATAGTGTAATATATATGCTCATAAGTCTGAAAAAGAACAATTTGCAAAAATGGCATTGAATAATTTATATATTTTCTAAACCACAAGACTGAACATGTCGCTATAAATGATATATTAAGAAAATAATTCATTTAAAAGAACTAAATTTGCTAAGAGGTTTAAAATGAGATTTGGAAAACGTTATTGCAAAGAATACAATAACTATTCAGAATTAAAGATAACCTTTATCCTCAAAAATGATGCCTTCATCAGAGTGGATCAAGACTTTACAAAAAAGGAGATGTTTTCCCATTACTGAGATCAGTAAAAAACATGTTTTATGTAAAGCGCATGACCAAGCACCCATTCCCATAATGCTTCTCGATCTTCTGTCCTGATTTATGACAGGGGCTGGGATGGGAAAGGAAGAGCAAAGCAATACTGCTACTTGAGAAGAGGGATATTTGCATATAGTACAGTACTGTTTATGTTAAGCACACTCTGTATTATCTAGACTGTCACATTGGGCTGGATCCAGACTTAAGAAGGAGCTTGTAATCTAGTGTTAAGAGGTGATATTTCCCAGCCCAAGTCTAAATAACGGTGTAATAGTAAAGCTGGTCAGTATGTGTTTTCAGTAAGCTATTCAAAGATGTATTCCTGCATGCAGAGAATACAATTAAATTGACTCCCCCTGAAAACAACATGGTTTTGCTCAGGAGTAACTCTAGGTTCTTATTTTAGAACTTTCTTAAGTGTGAATCAGGTCCTAAGAGAGGAAACTCCTGGGCAAAACCATGTTGATTTCAGGGAGAGTCAAAGTTAATTGTATTCTTTGCATGTAGGGATATATCTTTAAATGGCTTACTGCACACATATACTGACCTGCTTTACTTTTACACTGTTATTTAGACTTGGGATAAGAAACATCACCTCTCAACTCTAATACTGTTTGCAGCAGATGAAATATGACTCCCCTGCAATCAACATGGTTTAGCCCAGGAGTAACTAAGTTCATGCACTTAACAAGGTCTGGATCCAGCCCATTGTCCCCATATTAAGTGAGAACAAAAGTTTTAAGGCAGGGGGATCTATCGTATCTCCATACAAGCCTCTCCTCGCTCAAATGATAACCTGGTTTAGAGCTCCGAGCACAGTGACATTAGAATGTAATCAAGCAAATAGTTCATTTAAGCATCAAATAAGTTATGGAAGGTGCTTATGGTTTTTGCCATAAAAACTTTAAATATTGAAATCAATGAAACATTACTATAAATATGGTATCATTTATCTTGATAAAACATCTTGACTGAAGCATTATAGCATGTAACATCTTGACATGTTAGCATATGCACATTATTAATAATTGGAGTGCTGGGATATTCTGAAATTTTGAAACAAGCATATTAATTAGCAGCAAATGAACCTGAATTGTTTACTGTTTATGAGCAATAAGCTTCAGCCTCACTTGCTGCCATTATTTTATCATAAATAAAGATCACAGGGGAATGAAGGGTTGGTAAAGTATTGTGTTAAAATACATACATATTCATACACTGAACTAGGCATGGTACTCTGAGGACAACTTAAAATGAATTTACCGTACACTCATCTGTTATCTCCTTCCTCTGAAACTCATGGGGATCTTAGCAGTATAAAACATTGGCCATGCTAGAAGCAGTAATATTGGTATTTCAGTTATATAGGCAAGTTGTATTAGATGACTATTGTAATGAAAAAGGGTGAGAAATTTAAAATGACTGAATATGTTAAAGTTGTAGGATAGTTTTTTGGTGGAATAAAAGATCTAGGTGAAAATAGCTATAAATTATATTTCTGTACACTGTTGTACTAAGTGTGCATTGATCCATGTCTATTGTGTGATTTTGGAGTGTATTTCTGAACAATTTCAAATATTTTAGCTCCTTTAAAGTGATCAATGCCATTCACAGTAAACTCAAAAAAATCCTAGTGTCAAAGGCATATTGTCACATATTGGCGGCAACAGCTGACATCCTTTTCTTGCATGAAATTCTCAAGAAAAAACAAACAAACAAGAGAGCAGTAAAAATAGAAAATGCAAAGTTATGGAAGTATGTGTTATATTCTGTGGCTACATCAGGATAAGTAAAAAGTAAATCTGCATTTTTAAATGCATGATAAATGGAGCCCATAGTCTGCAAAGATCGTTAACATAAAAGCTAGAAAGCCTCTATATATTTAACATTAAACATTAATGGTGCCCACCTGCCCTACCTCAAGCTTCTACAGTGGCATTACCAGCATTTCATTCCTAAAGCCGGATCCCTGCTGTGTCCTGGGTATCAGGGGAAGCTACCCCATCAGCAGTATGGGGTTATCATAGCAGGACTCAGCTTTAAGATTTCTGTGCCATTCCCACATAAATTAGGATATATGGATAGACAATAAGGGTTTAAAGCGGTTCTTACAATATAAGATCCCCCTGCTGTATGCTTCTTGCACTGCACAGCTCCACAATCAGAAAGACTTCCTGTACAGAAATTAGCATTCTACAGTTCCAGATCTATGCCTGAAGTCCGCTGTGCGCACATGTGCGGTTGCCATGTATGGATGTTTTCTGTTCACAAAAAACAGAAAGTGCCCCCATATTGTAAGTCTGGATGTGGTGCTAGATGACTAAGTTCTGCATCCTACACTGAAGAACAGTAAAAGATTTTGTTCTGCAATGTTAACTGTTGGCAGGGCCAGATTAACAATGGTTCTAACAGGACTACAGTCCCAGGCCTCCATCTGAAAATAAGCCCTCACACACTGCAGATCTCCAGGCCTCCCACTATAGTACATAAGGATGAGTATCAGGGACTGACATCCTCCTTCAAAGCATACTATATAGTGTGGGGCCTTGATCATTTTCAGCCCCAGGCCTACATGGCCCTCAATCCGGCCTTGACTGTTGGTAAAAAGTCTCAGTGTATATGGTTTTTTAAAAATTAGGTACAACAAGTTGAAGTAAGGTGATGGGACTCTGCAATGTGGTCATAAAAAAAGAGCATCTGTTCTGCATTCCTATTGTAGTCACATCATTTTTCTCTGAATATTTTTCTAATAAACATAAAATAGGGGCTAAAATCTATTTCCTTGGTTATTTTTGCTTATTTACAGGAATGAAATAAAGGTTGTGTGAAAAGGTGCAGAGCTCTTGGAATAGGACAGAGGACAGAGGACAGAGGAAACTAATATTCTAAATTTTGCTAAATCTGAAGGCAACTGCATGTCCCTTTTCTTTACTGTTCCAGACTAATGTCCAGACTTGCGCCCTCCAGATGTTACATTAGTGTTACGAACGTAACACTCACGTACCTACCATTGTAAGGAACTTAGTTCCATATGATGCCATTTCAGAAGAAGAAAGGGGATGTGCTTCCCCTCTGCCCGCCAAAGTGGGCGAGAGAAAGCATTTAAATCAAACAGTATGGGAGGGATTTGGTATGTATGAGCAGTAAGACAGACCGCTGATTCACTTGTGTGACTTTAGGCTGCCTTGTGGCAGTGTAAGTCACACAATTATTCACACAAGAGAGGGGAGTGACAGGGGGGGTTCACTCCCCTCTCTCATGTTTACGGACAGACCCCTGCATGTATGGAAAGCATTCAGGGGTCTGGATGTTACACGCTGCACATGGCAGCAGCGTTTAATTGTGTCTCTTTGCTTTAGCAGGGTACTCTGGTCCTGGTTTCCCCTGCAGCATTCCTCCTTGCTAGGGAACCTGCCTAATTAATCTGCAGCTGGGATTCCCTAGCTGTGCTTTGGCCATGTGCAATCATCAGCCAATGGGGATGGTTTAAGATCCACCGCTGTTTGCAAGGGGAGTGACTGTTTATGGTAAGATCTTAGCTAAGGTGCGTATATTTGCGATCTTTTCGCAATCGCATCTCTGAATCACCCCCTTGGTTCCATATGATGCCATTTCAGAAGAAGAAAGGGGATGTGCTTCCCCTCTGCCCGCCAAAGTGGGCGAGGGAAAGCATTTAAATCAAACAGTATGGGAGGGATTTGGTATGTATGAGCGGTAAGACAGACCGCTGATTCACTTGTGTGACTTTAGGCTGCCCTGTGGCAGTGTAAGTCACACAATTATTCACACAAGAGAGGGGAGTGACAGGGGGAGTTCACTCCCCTCTCTCATGTGGACGGACAGACCCCTGCATGTATGGAAAGCATACAGGGGTCTGGATGTTACACGCTGCACATGGCAGCAGCGTTTAATTGTGTCCTGGTTTCCCCTGCAGCATTCCTCCTTGCTAGGGAACCTGCCTAATTAATAAGCAGCTGGGATTCCCTAGCTGTGCTTTGGCCATGTGCAATCAGCAGCCAATGGGGATGTGGCTCTCCCTTTAAATTCCTCTCACCTGAATGCCTCTTTGCTGGTCATAGCTTCTAGCTTCCGGGTCTCGGTTCATCTGCTTGCTGTTCGTTTCCTGTTATTTGCTATTTCTGTGTCTGCCTTCCAGTCTCCCCCTGTGTCCTTCCTGCAGCCCAGCCTTCCCTCACCTGCCTGCCTTCTGTTCTCCCTCCTGGTAGTGTGTGCTTAAGTGTGAGTACCCTGTCTGTTGGTTCTCAGCCTTGCCTGTCTGCTGATTACATATTTCATCTGCACTGTTGTAGGATTACCATCCTCTCCAGTGTGTCTGTCTGTGTAGTCTATCTGCACTATCACGGTTGTAGATTACACCATCATCTCCAGTGTGTCTGTCTGTGCAGTCTATTTGTACTGGTTCAGTACTATTCAGTCCACTACTGGTTCTGTACCACTCACCTGTGTCTGGCCTTTCCCTGTTTCCTCTTTACTACGAGTTCAGTTCTGGGGACTGTGACCTGTTGTTGGGGCGCTCTCTGGCAACCCTTCTCATAACAGTTGTACAGTTTTGGGACTGGATCCACACTTAATAATGTACCTAAATATGCGCATGCTGTGTGTATCATGACGTTTTTTCCGAACTACGCATGTACTATCCAGATGTCACGCATTGAAACCCATTACACATGGAGTTAAACTCCCTGCTTAATGAGATCCGTAAGAAGGGCCCACCAATACTCCGTAAGTAGGAAGTTAAGAAAAGTGGGTGGGGGTGGGGTATTTATATAGGGCAGTCTGGGCTGGGTTTGCTGGGTCCACACGTACTTTACCAAATCCGCACAATGATACACATAGAGAGTTAAGGAAGCCATATGGAGGCAGAAGTCAGTAAAGATATGTAAGAACAAGTGGATTGTCATAGGGGAGCACTTGCCACTCAGGTGCGTATTTTTGCGAATCTGCGCATACTTATTACCTTCTTTTCTGTGGATTAGGGCCCTGATCACTGGCAAAACATTTTCTATACTACATTCTCCCTTGATTTACTTATATAACCTAAATAATATTACAATCAATTAAGGACATAGTTATCAGTGTCTGGTGGACTCGGCTTGTTTTTAACCTGTATTTGTCAACAGATTTAAAGTACCTTTGTAATGGACAACTTTCTGTGAGTGGATGCACCGGTACTGCAATTTTACATTCAGAGAAGTTTTAAGTGTTTTAATAGCCTTTTGACCACCACAACTGTAGAAAGATTTCTGTTTCTTTAAAGTGATCCCTTGAAGACTTCAAACAAATAGCAGTTTGGAGGAGTGTATTTCAAAGAGTAAATGGCTGCTTGGTGTGTATGATATCAGACTAAGGAATGATTTATGAAATGCCTATGTCCTTTATATGTTCCTTTTAAAAAATATATATATTTTTTAAACCAACACAATGCATAATACGCATTCCCACTCCTTTTGTATTGCATTCAGAGTGTTAAATGCTTCCACTATGGTCCAAAATAGGATGAGGTCATTCACCCTCCAGCAGCCCTTGGGACTTAGGTTTGACCTGTGGATAGTGTTACTATCTTGCTGTAAACTATTCGTACTTATGTCTGCGCTTAGGTCTGTGTCCGGTGCAAATGCATGAGCATTCCCTTACTGTACATTGATTGATTACCCCCCTCCATCCCTTCTCTGCCATGAAATAAAAGGTGGTCCCTGTCATTCAGAGATAGAAACCTCAGATAAATAAAATCAGGATATAAATAAAAATAGTGGAGGATGGATTGCCACCTGGTGAGGTAAGTATCGTAGTCCAATATCAAATGGAGCCATATTAAATAGATGAAACATTTTACCACCTCATACAATACTCATGATACCTGATATTCTATGACCAACTTCACAGCCAAATCCTCATTCTTCACTACCTAGTAGCCGATATAGCAAGCACAGTTTCCTTCTTGGGTACAGTGATGGGTACAAAAGTACCAAATTCTACATCTGTTGGATCAGTCTGTAGAAGAAAAGTTGGGAGGCCATAAACAGGACTTTCAACATAACTTTATTAGCTCAAAACAATATAGTCAGTTGGCGTTCCTGTTTCCTCTGGCACAGAAACAGACCTTGCCACTGCCTGGCTTACTACAGTTTGTGGTCCTGCTGACTTACAGATCTGAGCCATACTTCCAGCTCCAACGGAGTGCTATTCCTTCAATTGACCAGGGAATTCTACTGACCACCTGTTATTTTGGTAAACTGTGTGATAAAAGAAAGAAGAAGCTTGAGAGTTATGGTATTAGCTGCACACTTAGAAAAGATTCTTAAATAAAACAATGACTAGTTTCAAAAATTGCTCCAACCACTAAACAGGGATTGCCTGCCCTGTATAAAATGCCAAAAACAGAAAAGGAGAAAGTGGTGAGCAAGTATTGAACCAGTAATGACTCCTTCAATAAAATTAAAACAATTTATTCAATATTACAAAACAGATAAAAAAAAATAAAAATGCAACATTATTAAGATCAAAGATAGATAATTATCATTTAGCGCTGGTCAGAAAAAACTAACGTTGGTTAGTTGACCCTGCAGGGATTTTGGACAATGTAGTGTGAAAAAAATTGTTAACAACAGATAGTATTTTCTATGGTGCACATGCGCAGTACTTACCAAAAGGCGATTTTACGTCTCCGCCATGTGTAAATTCGCTCACAAGCGTTGTTCTGGATCTGGTCCAATATCTTCAACTAATTCTTTGACTTTTATTTTAAAGATAGAACATTATGATTAGTCGCTGGGTAATGGCTAGAGTGCCAGGCCGTGTTTTGTTTTTTTGTGCAAACTCCCCTTGCTTTGTGCACCTGCGGTATAAATTACCTTATAGATTGATCTGAGCAACCTCTATTTTGGAAGTGTGTTTTAAAGCATATCTGGCATAGCAGCTGAAAGGGGGTGCTGTCTCAGAGTGGCTGTTTTGGAGACTTGGGGACCTCCGTCAGAGGTGAGCTCTCAAATTAGAAAAATATTTGATGTGTGACCCACAGCTGGGACTCTGAATTTTAGAGTTAGGACCACCTAACAGAGAAGCCTTGTAAATGGTAGGTGGCTTATCACATGTCCGCAGATATCTGTAATTAATTCTCTGACTTTTATTTTAAAGATAGAAGATTATGGTTAGTCGCTGGGTAATGGCTAGAGTGCCAGGCCTTGTTTTGTTTTTGTGCAAACTCCCCTTGCTTTGTGCACCTGCAGTATAAATTACCTTATAGATTGATTGAGCAACCTCTATTTTGGAAGTGTATGTATATATATATACTACACTGGCACTCCACTGTTGGTAGGATACTGCTCCAGGTGCTCTTTAAAAGTAAAATCACAATAAATCCAACATGAAAAAAGGCACTCAGGAGACTTGTATAAAATTTGGATTCAAAATTTATGCAAGTCTCCTGAGTGCCTTTATATAGTTATATAGTTGCCGACTCTCCCGAAATGTCTGGGCGACTCCTGAAATTCGGGCAGTTCTCCCGGTATCCCGGTAGAGCCGGCAAACATCCCACAAGAGACTTGAGGCTCGTGGTTTCCATGAAACCGGGGTCTCAAGTTCTGCCCCCCTGCCTGGCAAAACTAGTTTACTAGGGTTGCTAGGGACAGGGAGGGACTTGATGACGCAAATTGTGTCAACAAGCCTCACCCCCATCCCTATGAAATCCCGAAAGGGGTAATTGATAGTCAAGGGGTGAGGCTTAATGACGCGATTTGCATAAATCACGCTGTTAAGCCCCGCCCCCTGCATGCATCTATGGCTTCCCTCCGGGATCTCCCAGAGGGAAGCTTTTAAAAGTCGTCAACCCTGATTATATGTAATGCACCAACCACACATGGGCTGCCTAAAAATGTGGCCATTCAATGGATACGTGCTGTCCATGTTTAATTACTAGCTTTGTTACACACTGCCCCACAATCAGTGCTGTCTCCCCACTGTCCTTCACTGATCCTAAAAAGGCTCTGGACCGATCTGTCCGCACTACTTGACAGTGGGACCGATCAGCTAATATAGCGTGAGGCAAGCTTTATGCATTAAACTGGCTTTACTAAGCCATAACTATAGGATTGCTTTTTCTGCAAGTGCCATTAAATACAGCTGGAGTAAAATGCCATTTAAAATGGAAGAGTGAGATATTTTCTGATTTCGAATGACTATCTGAATAGATTAGCTGTGAGTAGTTCAAATGAGTTATGTGCTAATATTTTAGTTACTGCAGGTTAATAATAAATCTATAAAATGTGTATTGTTGGGTATGAGGGGGGTAGCACTAGAGGATGTCCTGGTTCAGGTTTCTAATAATAAGACAAGATATATTAGTTAGGACATTATGTGGGTTATTGTCCAGGTAATGGCTTATTGTGACAGATATGTTTTAGGTAACAATGGTAAGTGATCCAAAATGAGAGCAGATAAGGAAATTTTGGTTGCTTTCTTACTGAATGGCCACCCTTTTGACAGAAGCCATGTGTAATTTGCAGCTTGGCACAAATATCCTTACTCTTCCTTCCTGTAACATAGACTTCTGCAGACGCTCTCTCTCCTTTAATTTTGAATCACACCATATGCTCTGTCTTCATTATCAATTACCAGTGAATCAGGCTCTGGGGCATCAAGTGACATTTGAGCCAATTTATGAGGTAAGCAGAAAACAAGCCCTGAATGACTTTTATAGGTCAATGACCAGAGCAGTTTTCACAGTTTTGTTCTGCTTTGTTTGTTTAAGGACAAATAGGGCATATAAAAGAAAATTGGAGGATAATTGATAATCAATACATACATAGAAAAATATGTATTTGGACATTGGTGTATCCTTCTTTTGTTCTACGGGTAATGTTTCTGTGTTATATCCTTAAGCTCCCTGGAACACTCGTGTGTAATCCAGTAACATTTGATGAAGGGCACTGAGCTAATAGTACACGGGATAATGCTATGCAAACACTAATACTCATCCAAGAATTAGAGCTTCTAATAACAATTTGAAGCAGACAAACTGCATTAACATAATTACCTGTATAATAAGGTTAAGTAGCAAGGCCAATCTGTAGAGTTTAGAAATTTTAAATATTCCCCATATGGACAAAGCAGGTTTTGTCATTAGCAAAGTTCTGAGTGCATCATCTGATTACTGATTCACTTGTCTTAACACAGAGTGTTGCTGGAAACCTGCACTCTTGAGGACCTGGGTTCTGAATTTAGATACCACTTCTTTAATTTGCCTTGAAGTCTTCATGTCTCCCTCTACAAATAATTAATCAAACTCGCTATTCAAATCAGTGGGAGGCATGCCTGGAATTAGCACATTAACACTTCTCAGAGT
This sequence comes from Limnodynastes dumerilii, assembly GCA_011038615.1. Taxonomy (NCBI): domain Eukaryota; kingdom Metazoa; phylum Chordata; class Amphibia; order Anura; family Limnodynastidae; genus Limnodynastes; species Limnodynastes dumerilii. The sequence goes on along the minus strand of WWET01000120.1, from coordinate 494,058 downwards.
TTGCTGAATAACTTCTATTGCTATAAATGGAAGGCTCTGCATGGTGTTGTTTCAAAAACAACACTGTTGTAAGTACCTATTAATTGGCTCTAGATGATTAGCTCTGCATGCTTAGTTCAGTTCTGCTTCTGAACACCTCCCTTGATTTTCACTCAACAACAATATGCACTGGGCTAAGTAATATTTTAACCAAGATTTATGTTATTATAACAAAGTTAGGTTAATAAAATAATGCATTTTAGCCCAAGTATGATTGCAGATGTGCTATTAGGATAACTGCTGTTAAACTTTAGACAAAGGCTGCAATGATTATGTGTCCACTTGAGGGAGCTCTATCCTTTACCAATAAAATATGACTAAGATTGAGCCTGCAAGCTTGTCAGATGGCATTTCACGTATCAGAGATTAAATATGACACGTGGTTATGTAAATAATCAGTGGGTTGAAATTAAATGAGAATCTACTTTCAGTAAAACAAAGGGTCCCTTGCTGCATTGGGAATGATGGGCGATAAGAATAGAAATCCTTTTAGTGCATCACTTGGGTTTAGGAAGTGTTTCTGTATGGACCTATATTTAAAAAATCATTAAATAAGTCAACTGGAATCAAAGAAAGAAGCACAATGTAAAATATTTACAGAGACCTAATACCCTTTATCAGCTTCACATTTTAGCTTTAGGAAACCAAGACATATTTTACACTAGAGAGCAAATACAGAGTGCTAAGGGTTTAGTACCAGAAAACTACAGAACAGCACAGGTCAACAATTCCCTGATATGTGTGCTCTTGAGCCACACTTTGATCTACAAAAAATAAAATGCTTTAGAGTAAAAAAAAAAAAAAATAACACTAAAGCAATACAAGAAAGAAAAGCCATACAATGAAACTAAAGCAATTTATTTTAGATGAATATATAAACAATGTGCTGTCAAATATAAAATACATTAATAAGAGAAATTAAATAAATAAAAGAGACAGCCAAGAAAGTGTCTTTTTTCATATTCCCAAATGATTTCCTATGTTTTTAGATATTTAGTTATAGAATGTTATTTTCTACTCAATCTCTAAAAAACCCTATATGGCCAAAGGTATTTCTTTTTTTTTAGCAGCAGAATAGATTTTCAGTTGAAATTTGTTTTGGAACACACAGATATCAATTGGGTGGTTATTTTCCCACTTTCTTTAAGTTACTTAAATAATGTTGTATTATGGGAAAATTATTTTAATCTTTGTAAGTAAACATGATTTCAGATATTCTCTGTACTATTATAATTATAGGGATTAGTGACTGGGAGGATAGGTGATCATCATCAAGCCCCGCACATTACAGGAGTGAGTGACGGGGGGCGGGTTTAAGGACGTGATTTGCATAAATCACGTCATTAAGCCCTACCCCCTTGCCGAAATCTATGACTTCCCTTCGGGTTCTCCCGGAGGGAAGCTTTAAAAAGTCGGCAACCCTGAGATAGATAGATGATGATGATGATGATAGATAGATAGATAGATAGATAGATAGATAGATATGAGATAGATAGATAGATAGATAGATAGACAGATATGAGATAGATAGATAGATAGATAGATAGATAGATAGATATGAGATAGATAGATAGATAGATAGATAGATAGATAGATAGATATGAG
>WWET01000120.1:462664-478620 GCA_011038615.1 Limnodynastes dumerilii | reverse complement strand
TCACCTTACCTTCCAGGACGCAGGACCTTCTTTCTCCCTGCCGCACTGCTCCCTGGGTTCGGATGTGACATGACACCATAATGTCCGCCCGACATCTTGGGAGGAGCGAGCAGCGAGGAAGACTGAACCCGTCCCCTTCTCCTATGTGAACCGACTATAAATAATAAAATAAGAAATAGTACTCACCTTCCAGGACGCAGGACCTTCTTTCTCCCTGCCGCACTGCTCCCTGGGTTCGGATGTGACATGACACCATAATGTCCGCCCGACATCTTGGGAGGAGCGAGCAGCGAGGAGCAGAAGACTGAAGAGGAGACTGAAGAGAAGACTGTCAGATGGGAGAAGATCTAGTCAGGTAAGGAAACAGAGGTTTCGGAAGGGGGCATGGATGGCCGTGTGGGTGGAGTAGTGGTGCAGGGGGGGTTAGGGGGGGCCGTATGCAGAGACCGCGTATACACAATCTACATTGCAGCAAATAACGTAGATTACGTTACAAAATTACTGCGCATGTGCAGTAGAACATATCAGAAAACTCCGGCCGCATATGCAATGCAGCCGGAGCTCTGCATACGGCCCAGGGTGCCCAAAGACCTAGCACCAGCCCTGCCCCCTGCAATCAACATGGTTTAGCCCAGAGGTAACTAATTTCAAGAACTTACTTAAGTCTGGATCCAGCCCTATCGTCTTCTGGTTTAGGTGCAGTGCATGATACCGCGGCAGAAAGAGAGTACCGGGTAATTTGTGTTTTGGGTCAGATGTGGATCCTGATTACTGTGTTTTACTTATTACTGCTTTGTATTAAACATATACTCCCAGTTTTCATGCTTTCTAGACCCCCATCAATGAATTTAGAACTCAATTAATACATTTATAGTTAGTCCCACAATCTCCTGTTTGTGACTTATTGTGTGTGGTTATTTGCGGATGGAGAAGACCACACCTATGGAAAGTGTAATGTTACAGAGTGTTATATCTTTCTCCCACTATGCTGTGAATTCAGTATATACTGGATATTGTAGAACGCCTCCTACAATTAATTAGGCTGATACAGTCTTATAAGGAAATTTGTACCTTGGCAAAACCATGTTAAAATGTAGGGGAGGAGTTGAAAGGTGAACATAACCTAGTTAGTCTGTAAAATGCAGTATAAAAATTATGATGTTCAGCATTTGTGCTATATGCAGATTTAGCCAGTATGACAAATGGTGTGACAAATGCAAATTCAGTTGTACCCCTATTACTGCAAAATGTGTATCTAAGAGCAAATTTACTCTTTAATGTTTAAGATCATAAAATTTAACAAGCCATAGAGTTTTCACTTCTATCAAATAGGAGTCAGTTTATTGACTTTAGTGCTGTAGATATGTTGTCATATCATGTACAGGCCATACTAGAAAGAAACTGCATTTCATGACAGAAAAGGTAAAAATAAAATCTGTTTAAAGTATTCTACAACCACGTAAATTATTCATTTCAGTTTTTTCATCTTCTCTCTAAAATACTACCTGTCATACAATAATCTTGGCAGTTGACGGACATTGTAATTGTCTATGTAAGTTGTTATATACATGAAGAGATTTTTATGACATTGTAACTATATTTGCATATATTCAGTGAACCTGTTTTCTATCCCATAAACCTAAATACAGGGAAAGCTCGCACTGATTTCAATGATTTACCCATATAGTTTTCTAGATTTATAGTTTACTGTACCATAATATATGTACTTCTTTGTCCTATGTAAAGACCCTTTGTGAAAACTAATAAATATATATACTATGATAATATGCATAAAAGTGTAATTGAAAGATGCTGAAAATGTTCCATTTGAAGTAGTCTAAACCCATCCCAGAGGATGGATTAAAATAAACTACATTTGTGGATTTTGCAGCCACCGCTAGCTGTGAAACTCTGCTGTATCTGCCTTGTTGAGAACTTCGTTTTTCAAACTTTATTTATGTATTGCAATGAAAACAATAACAATAGCCATTTACAAAACACACAAAGTAGTAAGGAGAAAAATATACTGAAATATAAGAGAATACAATAAAACAGTATATGGGAAAGAAGTATGTGTGGGATGGGTGGACTACAGAGTGATGTTCATGAACTCAAACACAATTAATAGCCTGTAAATTTCCAATTTTTAGGAGGGAATCTACAAAGGAGGTCTGAGTCCTTCATTTAAAGATCTTGTCAGACAGACAGTACCTGGCCTAAGAAAAAAATGAGTCAGCATACCATTCATTCCACAAAAACATCCCACACATTTCTTTCAAGAATATACAAAATATTGCAATCTTAAATACAACAGTGTGTTGTTGCCTGCATAACAAAAATCTGGTTCTGTTAAATATTGAACAATAAAAAAATTCCTTGTCACGGAAAAGTATTTGTTTGGACAGCTAGGATTTGTTTTCACTTTGTAAATGATCACTTCACTTGGCTCTTGCTCCATGGCTATCCTCACCCAAGAAAAGATTTATATGACAATATACAGTTACACTTTCTAACATGCTTATTATTCATACAACTAATGCACTATCTATCTATCTATCTATCTATCTATCTATCTATCTATCTATCTATCTATCTATCTATCTATCTATCTATCTATCTATCTATCTATCTATCTATCTATCTATCAAATAATAACTGTATTTGCATTTTAAGACTAACATAGATTAGTGCAGCTAGGCACAAACATTATTTGATAAATAAAAGGCAAATAAATTATTTGAATAAATACTAATAATTATAGTCACATATTAGATTATGAAGATATTCTACAAGGAATATTAATATAGAAAAAATGATAGTTTGAAATGAGAGATGTCTTTCCCCAGAATTTTTCAATTTATATGATATGGCAGGAGACATAGGGGATTCGTTAGCAGGCAATGGCTGAATGAAATCCCAAGACAAACAGCATTGTAGGGCAAGTAATGAATTATCATGCGTTAATGAAGCAAACCCTCATTTGGGCCTCTCGCACTAAGCAGTGTTCTGCCAAAGGATACTTTGCAGACTATTTTAGTAAATACACATTGTGTTACAATGCCTGGAGCACTCTTATGGCAGAAGACTACTAAGCATTTTAACTATACACTTATATACTTATAAGACAATGACATTTAGGGCAACTATTAATAGTTACCATCAAGGTAAACATTTTAAGTCTCTTGCATAAATATATATAATTCTAAATAAAACTTTTACAAAATATAGACTAGACATGAGTTATCCTAAAATATTTGGACAATAATGCAAGATGAGTACTACACTAGTCTGGGTTGTGTATTTTGATCTACTCATACAGGGAGAGATTTACTAAGTTGCATGACAGGGAAAATGGGGATGTTACCAATAGCAACTAATCAGATTCTAGCTCTCACTTTCCTATTGCATACTAAAGAATTCAACTAGAATCTGGTTGCTATGGGCAACATCTCCACTTTTTATTTCACTAAGCTACTGTAGCTCAGATAATGCATTTCATTCTGATGATTCCTAACACCAGAAGAAGTAAGATGCAGAGAAACAGTCTATTTACTGTCAGGATGTTTCCAGGGCCAAGCTAGGCATTGGCTGGTTCCATAGTAAAAGATAAAAAGATTGCACAGAATATTTTAGGTAAAAAGAGTCAGCGTAATGCCACCTCGGGGAGGGTTTGGGTAAAAGTGGGAGGGGGGAGGTATTTAGATTAGCCGGGGAGGGAAGGGGAGAGGTGGGTAGCGGCAATGTCCGTGTGGACATTGCACGGATAGTTAAGGTAGCCCTATGCCACTCGTAAGTGATATAAGGTACATAAAAAGGGAGGCGGGATGGGGTCAGGACGGGTGAGTTAGGTGCGGGTCTGTTAGGTGGGGATCTGTGAATCCAGTCCCTGGTCACCACTCTAGAACATTGCTGAAAGGATGAAAGTCACTCCTGTTTTCCAAATAAATAAATGAATTACATCTTGTTGTTTCTTATTTGTTTAAGTTCCACACATACACACAACCATGGTATCCAGTAAAAAGGCATAACTGCTGACAATGATGACTGGGTGCAAAGCTGCAGCCTTTTCCGTGGACCTTAATAACTACAGCTGACTTCCGCAAGCACCGTGCGTAAGTTGGGCTGTGAGAGTGCACAGGGCATGTGCGTGCCAGGGTTTACACATTGAGACAGTATGATAGGGCATGACATCACTACGCAAGGTGGAATATATGCATTGCGGGTGGCAGGAGGCTTTTAAATGATATAGTATGGGGTGGGTTAGGCACATATGTACGACAATGCATTACGTATGATTAGAGATATGCAATGTCAAGGTAGCGCTCAGCAAAGTTATACACGTGAGAGGGGAGTGCATTATTCTCTGAACTTGTAGCTTAGGCACGCTTGCGTACGTAAAACGATCTTAAGTCTGGATGAGGTTTAATGTAAGCATTTTTCTGTGCTTTGTTAAGGATAATCTATTGCCATTTTCCAACCAAGTTCTATAGAGAATATCTAGTACTTAGCATTAAAATAATAACATTTGCATAAAATATTATTTTTTTATTTAAGTTAGCACTTTTAGAAAAGATGAAAATCAATTAATGTAAACATTATTCTATAACTTCAGCTGTTTTCACCATATACAACTTTAAGGATCTTTGCTCACTCTCAGCTGCAATCTATCAGAGTATCACTAAACAGCACAAGACCAGAGAACAAGCACATATAATAAACAATTATTATACCGTATTATGTAACCTAAATGCATGGTACCGTGTGCTTCAGTGGTGAGGATTGTACCATTCACCAAAATACGGTAAAGTAGCCTATTCACAGTAAAGGCATGTTCCAGCAAAAGAGCCCAGTCTAGACCCAAACATTTGTGAAAGAATGCACATTATGGGCCTGATCCAGAACAACGCATCGGAGCGAATGTACGCGTGGCGGAGACGTAAAATCGCCTATTTCTAAGTACTGCGCATGCGCACCATAGAAAATACGCTCATTAGCGTAGCGTAATTGTGAACGTATTGGCCATTCACGTATTTGTCACGTAAATACTTACGTGTGGGCGAGAACATCCAGCTTCTTTTGCAATTTCCTTTTGTCAATGATGGTTTTTTGCATAACTGCCAGGTCAGCAGTCTTCCTCATGATTGTGAATTCTACTGATCCAGACTGAGGGCCTGATCCAGAACAACGCATCGGAGCGAATGTACGCGTGGCGGAGACGTAAAATCGCCTATTTCTAAGTACTGCGCATGCGCACCATAGAAAATACTCAGTGAAATACGTACATTCACGGGGTGTGCCTAGGGGAGTGTATAGAACATACGCGTGCGAAAATACGTTACGCATGGAAACGTATTGCACACGTAGTTCTGGATCTACCCCTATGAGTCATAGCATTTGCACCAGCTATATGCCATGTGTAAGTCAAGGATGATGTAGGCCAAGACTCCACACTATAAGACCAACGGATGGACTGTTAACTTTATGGTAGCTTCACTAAATGTATAGAAATGTTTATTTTGCTTTGTATTCACAACTATGATAAATTAGACAAATATATATAATTGTATTAACTTTTAATAGTTATTTTATTTATGAGTATAGAGCATAGGTATAAGCAACACTTTCATTTTACAAAACTGTAAACTAATCCTACAATTCCAAATCTGGATGACTGTGAAAGACTTATTTATCCATAACTGTAATGTGATCTTATGCAATTTCCCACATTTGCGTATAAATGTAAGCCATACTTAGGTTCACATCTAGATCACTATTAACAGACCTTAGAACACCAAAAACAGTGGAAAGTCAGCTGAAGAACAACTGTCCTATGTGACAAAGGAAGAAAGACAGATCAATGTGTCACAGGTACAGAACCCAAAAGAGGTGATAAGCTGGCCAAGGGAGGAAGTGCACAGTAAAAAACAAAAAAGTCAAGAACAGAATCTGACAGGTAGAGAAAGTGAAGTGGAATCAAGAGTAGAGACCAAAAAGAAGATATTATGCCCAGTACATGAAAAACAAAGGAATGTTAAGAAGAAGAAGGTACCAAAATCTGCTGAGATATCCAGGAGGGTAAACAAGGACATTTAACCTTATTTATCCATAAAAAGTTTAAAAGTAATCTTGGTGAGCGCTATTCTGTCAAGGTGAATTTGAATATCATTCTAAAGTTTGTCAAGGAGGGAGTGAGAACAAGAGTTAGGGTAATAAGACCTCTGTTGATACTGAACAGGTCGAAAATTCTTCATGTGAGAGCAAAGGGAGCTCCCATGTCACTCCTCTCTCCCGAGTAGCGCCTACCGCTGCCTTCTTACCCACATCTCTGTGCCTATCCCAGCCCCCCCTTCCAGGATAAGGCATGCAGATGTAAGGGAATGCCCCATTGGACAGATGGGTTGTATAACATCTGACACTGGCATATGCAGTGCGAATATGAGGCAAGAAAATAAAAATGTATATGTTTAGGGGATGGCGTAAGTGGGTTTCAGTATTCTACTCATTGGACTGTTTAGTGTTAATCACCATTCACCCTTTCGACAGGAGAGAAAAAAAGCATTTTATTTGAGACATAGAATCATTTTTCACAACACAACACACCACATAGATATGAAATATTTAAATGATCTACTAGAAAAGGAGACACGTTCACAACTATTATAATATAACTGCAGTGTGAGATTCGTGACTTCAGTATCTCACAAAATATTTAGCAAAGTAAATATGCTATAATAAAGAGGCAACATTAACTCTAGTTACATATGAGCATGGTTTCTGGCTCTGCTAACATGAAGTGAAGATTATTTTGTATCAGGTGGCTGAATCTGTCAGAATGATTCATTCCCTGATTGATCATTCTGTTGTTATAATGGAAGGTTTAAGGATCAAGGTTATAAACAGCTACACTTTATGGCATTTCCTATATGGAATGTTTTTAATATTTGAAAGTAATGTTCTATATTTATTATATCATACTCATTTCTATAATATGTTATTTTATTACACTGATACATAAGATGTTAAAATACTTTTGTTGTTTTTCCCAAAAATATGACACCTACATCCTGCTTTTTCCATTTGCATGTCTCCATCACTCTAGAGATATTCATGTCTACTCTGATGACTTTTATTAAATCACGGAGATTCAGTAGGTGGGCCAAGAGACAGATAAACCTCTCCAAGCATTCCATTTGTCTCCCTGATACAGTGGATGCCACTTTACTTTATGATATTTAAAATTTTTGTATGATCACAAATTACGAAATTGCATTTGTAAAGTACCTGCAAAATTTCCATTTTCTATTAATAAAATTATGTGAGTTAGAAGCACCTTCTGAATACAGTCCAAACAAATAAGAAACAAAAAAAAGTCAATAACTAAGGAACACTTGTCTGTGTTATGTGTTTGTGTTTGTGTATTAAAAACACAGAGAAGTGTTCCTAATGTAATGACTTTCACTGTTCCTTATTTATTTGGACTGTATTCAGAAAATGAAAATTTGCATTTTTCAGGAATTTATATTTAAATCAGGGTTGCTGACTCTCCCGGAATATCCGGGAGACTCTCTAAATTTGGGCAGTTCTCCCGGTATCCTGGGAGAGCCGGCAAAGCTCCTGCAAGCCCCACCAGCCATTAATTACTACTGTAATCCCTAGTGTTACTAGGGATGTGCGGGTCTTGATGATGTCATCAAGCCCCGCCCATCCACTAAAACGTTAGAGATTACAGAAGTGATTGACAGGGGGTGGGCCTTAATGACACGATTTGCATAAATCGTGTCATTAAGCCCCACCCCTTGCAGAAATCTATGGCATCCCTCCAGGTTCTCCCGGAGGGAAGCTCTAAAAAGTCGGCAACCCTGTTTTAAATTAAGAAGCTTAAAAGATGAATTTGTGTCTTCTATTTCACATTACAATGGCATAGGTCCAAATGGCTTTTGTTGCACTAGTGCTGGCCACACACTGCCAAATAATCTGGTTATCTGCCATATTAGATACAATGGACTTGATTCAGAGATTGAAAATAAGAGAGGAAAGTTATTCCTGGGCAAAACTATGTTGATTTCAGGGGAGTCAAATTTCATCTGTTGCAAACTGTATTAGAGTTGAGAGGTGATGTTTCCCAGCCCAAGTCTAAATAACAATGTAAAAGTAAGATTGGTCAGCATCTGTGTCCAGTAAAAAAAAAAGCAAAGATGCATCATTACATGCAAAGATTACAATTAACTTGACTCCCCCTGAAATCAACATGGTTTTTCCCAGGTGTAACTTTCCTCTCTTATTTTCCATCTCTAAATCAGGGCCAATATCATGAAGTGTATGTTACATCAGAAAATGACATAAAATCTGATAAAAGAATAAAAATTGGACAGAATGGGTTTAGGTTTAATAAACATGCTTAATTGTTTTATAATTACGTGACACCTTGAACAATACAGATTACGGTACTTATAAAACAAAATATTTCTGCTCCTCATAAGTATCAGTTAAGGTACAAAGTGATCACCTGCAAATCTCCTTCCACATTTTTCATTTGTCTCTTTCACTTGTGGAGCGGTACTCACCCGCTCCCGGGTCTGGAGATGCGGCACCAGGCGAGCCGCGGCTGTCTCCCCGGCGGACCATGGGGAATCTGAAAGGATTCACCCTGGACCAATGGAAAGACAGCATTGCAGGTCATGTGGACGCAAGCCGCTGTCCAACTAGAGACAGCGGCTGCAGGCCAATCACAGGGAGGCACGGCGAGCCAATCAGAGCTCACCGTGTCATTGGCTTCACCCCTGCCAGGCGGCATGAAAGCCGCTGCTGCCGGAGCGGAGCTCGGTCGTTGGCGAGGAGGCATTGGGAGAAGATCTGAAGAGACTCCAGGAAAGAAGATGCCAGAGGAAGCCCCGTGGCCGCAGGGAGAAGACCCGCGGGCAGAAGAGGAAGACTGCAGAGAAGCCCCGCAGCCGGCGGGCGCAAGACATCAGAGAAGACCCGCGGCAGTCAGGAGGCGGACCGAATATGACGAAAAAGCCCCGCGTTCACCAGGAGGCAGTTGGCGGGCAAAAGAGAGGAGGAGCAAGCAGCCTGCTATCTGGGAGGCTTGCAAAAGTGCTATTAAGCCTCTAAATAGCAGGTAAGGTAAAGAGCTGGCTGCCTCCCACTTCCGTGGGTCCAGTGCCCAGCCTATTTTACCTCTAGACCACAAGGTGTGACTGGCCTTGTTCAGGCGTGGGAGACCTGTGTCTCTTCCTCTTCACCCCCTCCCCCCAGGCAACAAGCATCTGCCACTGTGGCTACCCCTACCTTTGGCCCCGCATCACAAGGCCCTGCACCTGTACCATTGGCCCTGCACCTGTACCCTTTGGCCCTGTACCCTAGCCCTTCCTTGGCCCTGAACCTGTACCACTGCCCCTGCACCTATACCCTTGACCCTGCACCCTAGCCCTGCCTTAGGCCCTGCATCATAGCTCCTGCCTGTGGCCCTGTACCCTAGCGCTGCCTCTAGCTCTGTCTCTGGCCCTACACCTTGGCCTGCACTCTAACCCTGCTGTAGGCCCTGCACCCTAGCTCCTGCCTTTGACCTGGCCTGTATCCTAGCCCTACCTTTGGTGCCCCTTAGCCCTGTACCCACTGCCCACATCTGCTGTCTTTGGCCCTGGGTATACTTTTCCCCTAGTACAAAAGTAGTTGGACCTGTAGCTCCTCAGTCTGTTCCCTCCCCTTACTGCTTCCGCTACATACTCCTCTTCCTGCCTTTGGTGTGGAGCGCACCCAGGCACATACAACTCCTGCAGTTACATCTTCTGACATCCCTGCAATTAGGAATATTTAAAGAGGGCCTGGCATATTCAGTTTAAGGATTTTTGATAATTGTAGTTGTAAACGGTTAAGTCCCTCCGTTAAGGCATTGTTTGGTAAGTGGAGTAGTCCCCCATTAGGATAGTGGCATTAGGCCCATTAGTATTGTGTTTGTAGGCCAGGCTGCCTATACTTTTCTGCAGGAAAGGTGTTGAAGGAGGAGGTGGAGTATACAGCACTTCTGGTATGTACCATTCAAACTGTTGTTTGGCCCCTACTACCCTGGGTAATTTGGATCCTCTTGCTTCAGTTGGCAGAGAGAGAACAACGCTCAGCCCCCGTTTTCCCGGCCAGAATAAAAACGAGTAACCCTACAGCCAGGGAGTGAAGTCACGCACTTCCTCCTAGTGAGGCGCTCGGACACACTGGCACATTGGCTGTAGTAGCTCTTGTTAACTGCTGTTTCCGTTTCAGATAAACGATTCCTGTGTCAGCTTGGAAGAGGGAGACAGCAGTGACATCAATCGCAATATCGTCTTCTGTGTCTGCTGGGACAGGTAGGAAACAAAAGGGGTGGCGGGTGGCATATGTAGGCAAGCATTGCGCATCTTGGCACGTTGTCAATTAGGTAGTGGACTCTACACTTTTTCAGTGGTAAAGCCTGCTGGGAGATGCAAATTTTTAGGCTGAAGTAGAATTCGGACTCAATAATGGTGGCCATGGAATATATCATAGTTGCCGAATCTCCAGGAGTTTTCGGGAGACACCTAAAATTCAGTCACTGCTCTTGAAATCCTAGAAGAGCCAGCAAATCTCTCAGATCTGTGCTTGAGTCATGTGATTTACTTTATATTACAGTCTCAAGCAAGGAGCTTTACTAAGGGGTTTGATTGCATACTTACAGAAATGGTACGTAGATAGCGAGAAAAAGCTACTATGCATGCGTAGTAGCTCAATTCTTAAAACAACGTACGTAAGACGAAAACTACGTAACTGTGAATCCGGACCCCTATAAACAGCAGTTTTGATTAGTCAGAGGGTGGGACGTCAGGTGTGATTTGCATAAATCTCACCCTCAATTCCCAACCCCCAGTGTGCCGTCTCTTGTTTTTCCCAGAAGACTATATGCATGCAGGCATAGAAAGAAAGGCAAATGTTAAAGTATTGAAAGTTTAGAGTTGGCCATAAACTGTACAATAAATGTATTCAGACACCAATGGTACTCATTGGGTATATGAAGCATGCTTGAATTTATCTATCATCTCATTATCCCATATTTTATTGGATTTCTGGATAATCATTCAGTGAAAGAACAACATTAGTTGTAAAGTAAAACAAAGGAAGCCAAAGATCTGTCAGCAAAAATTAGGTTAAAATGTCAGTCACAATAATAAGTCAAGATGTTTTGTCACTCTATTCCTCCATTTAAAACATTACATCATTGTTACCTAGAAATGCTGCAGGGAATATGTGTGTTGCTTCTATGTGCTTTGATGGACATGATTGTTATCAAGTGCAGACTTAAGACACAATTCTTGTTTTTGTAGTCTAAAGTAAGAATTACATAATTGTACTTAGTGGCTGTCCTCTTCCCCCAGGCTTAGCTGTGCCCAAAAGAAGCTGCCTGCACTTTGTGCTGGTCAGCTTACTCCTTGTCAAGTTTTCCTTTGATGTGATTAATACCTTCAAGCACATCTCAGTAACTGTGCCAGGAATTTCATATGACTGGCTCATTTGTTACTTTATAATATTAAGGTAAGGCTGGGTGTTTCCAGACAACTTATGTATGTTCCTTCGGGTTTCCTTCCACACTCCAAAAAACACGTTGGAAAGTTAACTGGCTGCTGACTAAATTAATCCCTAGTCTGAGTGTGTGTGTATTTGTTAGAGATTTTATACTGCTTTTACATCACTACCCTTGAAAAACATGGGATTTTCAACATGGGATTTTTAACATGGGTTTTTGCTGGGTGAAATGATGTGTGCATTATAAATTCACCTATAATCCAAGAAATTCTCAGTTTTACCCTTTCACATGTGCCATGAATTTCCTGTGTCTGTCACTGTAAGCAACTGTCAGTCAGCCTAAAGAGGAGCTTTTATTGGCTGGAAAAAATGAAGGGGACTTACCTTTTTGAACACAATGCACGGGACTTTTAAAACACGAGGACCAGAAAGGAGACAGGCAACTAAAACAGTAGTACTTCTATGTCTCATTTCTGGTCTACCTGCAGTTTTAATAATCACCGCTATGAATTTATTAGTTGCCTGTTTCCTTTCTGGTACACAGGTGAAGCACAAAGGAGACATACAAGTAATAAATTCATAGTGGTAAATAGAGGAACTGCAGGTGAACATACAAGTACTCCTAAAACGCTGCTTTTTCCTTTTCCTGCACACGGCTACTGGTTAAGAGAGTTGTTTGCTATTGCCATGGCAAAAGTAAACAAATCTCTCCAATCAGGTGTCTTTGTGAAGGACCCGTGTTGAAAAACAACACGAGACCTTTTACACTGACACCATTTCCGCTTGAGACCCAGGAGAAACCCTTCTTATAAAAAATAATAAAAGTTGATATAAAATTATATATTTGTCTTTCTGGTACAGAGGCCCTTTAGTAGTACACAAAATGCTGACAGGTATTCCTGATAAATTCTGCCATTGCCCCTCAATATTTGGTGCAGCTGACCTGTGTTGCGCCATTCTGGACCTCAGTGATCTTCAATAGTATTGGTTGAAGGAGTTCCTGATACCATTGAATACTGACTGCTTTCTTCTTTCCCCATTTCCACATACAAAAAGTCTTTACTATGACACTTCAATAATACATCAAAGGGATTGATTCCCGCTCACAAAAAATCCCCACTTTTGCACTCTATTAACAAATGGGCTGCCAAGATAGATCAGTGTATAAATACACCGATTTTTCTGCACAGGCTATGAATAATATTTTTCTTCAATAGAAATAAACAATATTTTACTAAAATTATATATTTGTGTACTAAAAAAATAGAATACCAGAAAAAATACCAGGAAGGCATTTTAAGTTAATTTCCAAGCACATTTGCGTATTTTTATTCTACGTTAATTTGAACTCATAGATATGAAAGGTCTGAGATCTGCCTAAAGTCAAAGTTCTGAAGACACGCTTTCAGTTTTGTTTGGTTAAATAATGTGCTTTTCATTTAGCATGGATGATAGTGTAACCTGAAATATGTTGTGGAGTCTAATGCAGAATTAAATTGTCCTAAATATTTATGCTCAGCTAACCATTTGGGAGTGTACCCGAGTGCATGGACGATAGATCAAACATGGAGGAAAACAGATCAAATCTACAAATATGAACTCATGTACTGCTTCTCTTTCACCTATGGATCAATATGTTTCCCAAAGTCAGATAAATTTGTATACACTTTGATTTCCCAGACTGAGATTTCTGCAAAAGATTGTTATGAACTGAATAATTATTAGTTTAAGCACTGGTTAAATAAGCCAATGCAACAATCTAGTTTACAAAAGCTAAGCATAGCTAAAGGGGCAAATGTGCACTTGGTAAAACCATGTTAAGCTGTAGGACTGATACATTAAAAATGTGCAGACAGAATTTGAGAGTTGTAATTGCCAAATCTCTTTGGATGTCCAGGAGACCTAAATTAATTGTTAGCCCTCACAAATCATTGTTGCTTCTAGAGCTTTAGATCAGCCTCAAACATTTTATAGTTTGATCCAAAGTTCGAGAGTAAGGGCTAAACAAATGTAGATCTGAACAAAACTATGTTGCAATGTGAGGTGTTTAATGAATGTAAGTTATTTTGTATGCAGGGGAGATAATTTGCTATTGCATATAGCACTCACATACTATATAATTTAGGATTAAACAGTAAATTAGAGGTGAATTATAGCAAAATAAAATTGGTGGATATTTGTATAATCAAATATATGATTTGTATTTTATTAAAACAGTACCATGATATGGAAACATTATAACTTAATATCCACTATGTCTAATATAACCACAATAGACCAATCAAATAACAGCAACAGATACAGTGCAAATGAAATAAAATAAACTAAAACTTCAAATACTTCTTTTGCATTTGTCAAATACCGCCTAAGAATGACTCAGGTGGTAGGTTAGGCAGGAAATTCAGATTTTTTTTTAAAATGGGAATCATGTGACAACAAATGGATGTAGAATTTCACAAGAAAAACAATGGTGTAACTTTACTCATTCATGTTGCTACCTGCAAAAGAAAGCTCAGGTAAAAATCTAGACTGAATAAAGTTGTGTTAATACAAACAACACCATTGTTTTTCATATGAAATTCTGAATCTGTTTGATACATCACGACTACCTTCCCATTTAAAAATTAGCATCCAAGATGGCCGAATTCAGGATGCCTTTAGGATCTTACCTTAATATTTTTGCACCGTCCCCACATAAAATCATTGTGTGGAAGTATGGATAGTATGTGTAAATGTTTTACACATCCCACCCCATCAACGGAAACACTTCCATTATAGAAGTCTGGGTCTGGAGAATCTATATCCATAAGGAAAATACCTCACACATATGGACTTCGGGAATGCAGGGCCCTACCATAGATTTTATGCACCAGCCCCACGGAAAATGGGGCCGGCATGTAAATAAAGATTGGGTGTGGTTCACCACATCAAATGATCTGTCTTCTGACAGAATATTTTGTGGCAATGAACGGCTGACTGTTGACAGTTTTCAGCAGATTCCCCTTAAAGACATAGCTCTCGTGATGGCATGGTTTTCAAAGACTATAACAGCACTAGTAAATTTATTTATTCTTAACCTTAACCCTCCCCTAACCCTAACCTTAGCCCTCCCCTCTCAACAGCCTAACCCTAACCCTCCCCTAACTCTAGCCATCCTCATACAGCAGCCTAACCTTAACCCTCCCCTCTCCCTAACCCTTAGGGTACCTTGTTGAAATAAGAACATTGTGGAATTACCCATTCCGGGATTTAAATTCTTACTATAAAAAATAAGTATGCAGTGGTACAGCCCAAATTAAGCTTTTGATTTCTCTAAAACAGGCTGCTCGTACCGACAACTGCATCCCATAAAGATCATACGTAAGGACTTAACCAAGCTCTTAATGTACATGTTTAATACATCCTCCTCCCACCAAGCGGACACACTGTATGCATGGCAGGTCATCTCATCAGGTCATCTCATCCCACCATCCATGGACACGGTTTAATATATTTAAATAACATGTGCACGGATCAAGAAATTGACTGGAAATTTAGAATATAGCTTTGCACTAAAAATATCATTTATCGTTCAACTATTCAAACACTATAAAAATAATGAAGTTGCACATATGCCATTTAGCAGTTGTCCTGGAATATTCCAATACTCTGTTTTTTGTATGCTGTAATGAACAGAAACAATTCTCCCTTCTGCAGGCCACAACGGCAAAGTAAGATCTTTGTAAAAAGCTTTCCCTTCACACCGCACTGAGACATTTTCCTGCCATCAAAGAAAAATATGTTCCTGCACAAGTAATCTAAAAAGAAAGGTAAACATGCATCAGCACTATAGCTTAAAGCATAATAATCCAAAAAAGGAAATGTGTTACTTTGTGTTTTTTCAAAGGATTTATTTCTCCTATTATTCATTCCCCTATATGAGAAGCCTCTCTTATTTAACTCATGATGTTTCCCTGTCCAAGTTTTTCTGTGTTGACAGTTTTACTCATTAATTGATTTCAGGAAGCGTCTAGCAACCTGTCGTAAATCCCTCAAACACTGAAAGGATTTGTTCGAAAGAAACAGATGTGATTAAAATGCATTCTAAAGCTTACAGAATGTAGAAAAACATGGATGTAGGGATCAACACATTTATGGATCTCTATGGAGTCTAAATGGCTGTCATCATTATATTTTAAGTCATTTTGACTGATATCCACTTTCGGCAGTACTGCTTTAGTTCTAGTCATTTAGTAAGGGTCTTCTTTTTGTAAGCAATCATAATGCCACTGATTCATTACCAGAACACAAAACACACTCACAATTTATGCCTTTTATTCAATATTCATTCTCCATTTAAACGCACATATCTCTCTCCCTCTCACTCTCTCCCTATCTCTCTCTCTCTCACCCTGTGTCTCTCTCTCCCTGTGTCCTGTGTCTCT
>WWET01000120.1:387471-416255 GCA_011038615.1 Limnodynastes dumerilii | reverse complement strand
GGCTGGATCCAGACTTAAGTAAGTGCTTGAAATTAGTTACTCCTGGGCTAAACCATGTTGATTGCAGGGGGAGTCATATTTCATCTGTTGCAAACAGTATTAGAGTTGAGAGGTGATGTTTCCTACCCCAAGTCTAAATAACAGTGTGATAGTAAAGCTGGTCAGTATCTGTGTGCAGTAAGCAATTCAAAGATATATCCCTGCATGCAAAGAATACAATGAACTTGACTCCCCCTGCAATCAACATGGTTTAGCCCAGGAGTAACTAATTTCAAGCACTTACTTAAGTCTGGATCCAGCCACATGGATCTTCTATTTTTAATAGCAGCGTGTAGAAGACAAACCTGAAATGATGCTTATCAAGGTTCTCCTCATAGCCTGTCCTAGTCATTTGTGTTACAATATAAAGGGGAGGGAGGTAGAGAAAACCTCATTGCTGATTTAGGACCTAGATTCAAAAACCCATCTTAAATGGCTTTCAGATGAACAGAATTGCCCTTGATTGAATTCCATTGAATGGTTGTGCCAAGGTCACATAATAAAACTCCATTTTGCCTTACATTTACTAGTCTGCAGAATACTGGGCAATTGTTCATTCCATTCCAGGTGTCCGATGGCTTTCTCTATTATCTCAGCTTGAATCATCGGCCTCTTCTACAGGTGTAAACCATGTCAGATCCTAATGGATTGCAGCACAATTCCTTCACCACATCACCTGCACTTTACCCTTTCCAGAGGTGGTCAAAAACTAAAAATAAAACATGCATTAGAAAGAGATATATAAGAGATATAACGTTTGCAGTCAGTGGACGGGATCTGGTTTTATGCAAAACAGATGATTTACGAATTTGGAATGCCAAAAAAAACGCAGTTTGAGCGTTCTGCGCATGCATTACACGTCAGCGCACAGTACGATGATTGTGGACTGTAAGCCTTTCCGAAGGCTGGGCGTGACAACCCCCATGCATACAGTGCGTACACATGGTGAGCGGGGAGTGGTATTTCAATCGTATAGTAAGGTCTTGGTTAAGCTCTTACATACGAACCTCCATTACGCTTCGACCCCTTTTAAGTGAGAAGCTTGCGTAAAAGTTAAGGTAAGGTACAAAGTACAGAAGTTCCGTATATGGGTAAGAGGAGTGTGCAACCCTTGCAGGGTATAAAAAGCAAGCCACATTACTGGTAATATGTAACAATATTTATTAGGGTGAACGCACCGCTAACCAATCCCACACATAGGCGGACCTGAATTAACAGCAGGTCGATGGGCAGAAAGTCCTTGTGCAACATGATGGCTCTGTGAGTAGGACTTGTGCCTCCCAGCACTGAGGTCATGAGTTGGATTCCCAGACTAGGCCTGTGTGGAGTTTGTATGTTCTCCCCGTGTCTGTGTGAGTTTAGCTGGGGTGCTCTATTTTCCTCACACACACCAAAATCATGCTAATAGGTTAAGTGGCTACTCACTCATAAAAATTAACCCTAGTCTGTGTGTGTGTGTGTATGAATGTGTTAGGCACCTTAGTACATACCTCCCAATGGTCCCGATTCCAGTGGGACAGTCCTGCATTCAGGGGACTGTACTGCCTGCTTTACAACTTTCCCTGAGAGATCAGACTCTTGGGACAAAAAAGATTTTTTTTTTAGCCTGTGCTAATACAGGGCTCCTACGGAAGCTCTGTAAGACCAAATCTGTTACTGTGAGTGGCAGTGACCTAACCTATATGGTCACTGCCATTATAGAAAACAGATTTGGCACTACAGGGCTCCCGTATTACCAGTACTGCCACACCATGTGATCGGGAGAGACAGAGAGGGAGCGCCGCAGAGGAAGCGAAAAGACATCAAAGGTAAGTAAGAGAATAAATATTCAGGGGGCAGACATAGAGGCTGGGGGGTGGACATTGAGGCAGACATTGAGGCTGGACATGACAAAGGGAAAACATGGAGGCTGGACATTACAAGGGCGGACATGGAGGCTGGACATTACAAGGGGCAGACCTGGAGACTGGACATTATAAGGGGCAGACCTGGAGGCTAGACATTATAGGGGCAGACATGGAGGCTGGACATTATAAAGGGCAGACATAAAGACTGGCTTGGATATTATAATGGGCAGACATGGAGGTTGGACATTATAAGGGGCATGGACATGGACATGGAGGCTGTATGTAGTTACGTATGATTAGAGTTAAGATACGTAACATCTGACATGTGCTTAATGCAAATACACGTGAACTACAGGAGCTGTGGCAGAGTAGGTTACAAGAAAGGGATCATGCTTATGCAATACAGGATTGAACACAGTGACAGGTAGTTATAGGTTTATATCATATGGTGAGATTTGTATTTATATATTTTCTATTATTTATAAAATGCCAATGTATTGAACAATGCTACAGAATACTACACCCATACAAGTTTTCAGTTTATATTTTATATTATAAAAGATGAGAAAAAAAACTATAAGATGAGAAATGTAATTAGCTGAAATGATTTGCCTAAAATATCAATAAAAACGAGGACAATGCTCTATTTTTTCTGTACTGTACAGAAAATGCTGGCTCTAGGCCATGTGGTATTTCAATTTCCCTTCTGGTGACCATATTTATTAAAATTTAAATGATCAATACTTGCCTTAGCCAGCCTCGCTTCTCCTCACTGCGAGCCTAGCATCTCCGTTTATCACATTTACTAATACTCACCACTCCAGTGAGGTCCCGTGATGATCTGCAAGATGTTCGCAGACGTTGTTTCTCGTATTCAAGAAGGAATGAAGTCCCGGCGCATGGGCAGTGTTTTGGGATATTTCTATGCCCAGGCAAGAAAAACACTGTTCATACACTGTGTCTTTATGTTGGGACTTTTTTCCCCGCTGGAATACTCAGTAGTGTTCCTTGCTCATTTGAACAAGGAAAACCATTGGTGATTCCATAGGGCAATTTTCCTATAGAAAACTTTTCCACCATTTGCCTTCAGTGAAATGCTATGCATGAAGTTAATGCTAATCTTTATATTCATTGATCCATGGTTTGGAAATATGAATCACTGCATTTTCACAAGAAAACGTATTACCGCATGAAAATGAAGTGATCAATGCTTAGTAAATAGAGACCATTGTCTTAAGGGTATTAAGATCACCATTTTAATCAGGACCAGAGCCAGGCTTCCAACACCACTATATCATTCATTTTGCCTTTTCGAGACAAAAGCAATTGATTTCCCAGCGAGTTCAGAACTGCTTGGGAGAGAACAGCCCTCTCAAAATATGGCCATTCTCAGCAGAGACCTACACCCGTGTAATTTGCTGTCTGTTGGCAGCAGCACTAGGGACCTTCTCCTGATTTTCCCGCTAGAATTAATGGTGACTGGCAGGCTCAAGCTGTCCTGTTGTTCACTGACACACTGTTTGTCAATGAAGAATACCACAAGCATGGTAACATCTGCTGACAAATGAGCAGTGGACACTCTTTAAGTACCGTTGGCTGTCTCTGATAAATCTGCCTGCAAGCAATACTTACCTGCTCCCATTAAATATAGGGTGGAACCATCCCCTCACCTTTGACCTAGACTGACACTTCTGTGTGCCACTCAATAATCTGCTTGATCAGTTGACAAATGACACAAACAACAGGGATCCTGAGTTGCATTTGCAAGTGAGTGGGACTTTGTGTTACAATGTACACTATAGTCATACTCATGGACTGTGTACCGATCTAGACTTCCAACCATGTTGTGTTTGATCAAGCTGGAAATGTTTAAGGTAAGGTGTAGGTCTTGAAGGTCAGTCTGTGCAAAGGGAGGGGCTAGTGTACATTGATGCGTGGAAACAACGCATGCTTCGACACAGGAAAATGTTATCTTTAGATCCAGTCTTGAAAATGTAAATACAGTTGGCTGGCAGCATAAAATGACATTCAGAAAATTCCAGTCTTATTCTGCTGCACTGTGTGATTGCAAAAGAATAAACATCAATGAATGGTATCCCAACATACTAGCTAAGTCTCTGGTAGTTTCTATTTACAGAATCCCTTTTCACTCTATTACACAAGTCCAGACATGGTAAAAGATAATGCTGATATTTCGAGACGTCTCTATGGGGAAAAGGCAACTTGCCACAGCACTATCAATTAGACTAATGATTACACTAAAATTAAATGAAACAGATGGTCCCTAACTGCAAATATTAATAAAATTTTATGATCACAAGGGAGCAAAGTTACCCAGTGAAAAGGATCTTTGAAAGTTGCATGTGCATATATAGAAGCTTAAAGCTGTAGTACTACCAATGGAAATATGCAAATGTAGCCTCACCCACTCCTAATCAGGTGGGTGTATGAGTAAGTGAACCAATCACATATTATGATTACTCTTAGCTTTTACAGATTAAAAGAATGGAGGCAGCCTTGGAAAAATGTAGGATAAACAGCTCCATCTAGATGGGTGGGAGTCCTTACACTCACTCTCTGGAATGTAGCAGTTTGAAATATAGCAGAGTAAAACTTCCTATTCCATCCTTTTCAGACAGCACCATACACAAAACTGCTATTGTGCACCTCCCAACATCTGACAAACTCCGACCATGGACCTACCCAATCTCTATCCGACTCTACACATACTACTCTGACTCTGCCCATACTATGCACTGGTCCCGCCCAAACTCTGTTCTTTTTGGTTCACCTGTACAGGACAGATTTTAAATAGTTATTAAAAAAACCCTACTTCCAGTCTAGTCTAATTATCGGGACAAACTGGAAGGCTAGTGGGACAGCTGGACAGGCATGTGGGTCTCCACTGAGAACGGCCCTATTTTGAAAGGAAAATCGAAAATGGTGCTCCGAATGGTAAGTAGAAATCTAACCTCAACCCTTTGCCTAATCCTTACCTAACCCTCCCCTTCCATGACCCCAGGGCCGCTAACAGAAAATAAGGGGCCCAGGACACAGCTGCGGGGCCCGCTCCCTATGTAACAGCGGGCCATTGTGAAGGGATGTGCTACAGAATAGCTTTGATCAGCAAGTATCAGCGGTAGGATGCCAATACCGCCAATACCTGCTGCTGCCGAGCTAGGTAAGTATTGTCAGGCTCCCATTAGTTCTGGGCGCGGGACAATGGACCCTCCCTTCCACGCAGCCTTACCTTAATTTTCCCTTCACTGCAGCCTAACCCTAAGTCTCCCTTCCCTCTAGCCTAACCCTAAGACTCCTCTCCCCACAGCCTGACCCTAAGACTCCACTGCCCACAGCCTGACCCTAAGTCTCCCATCTCCACAGCCTAAACCTAGACTCCCATAACCCTAACCCTATCCCTTCCTTTCCCATAGCCTAACCCTAACCCTCTCTTCCCCAGAGCCTAAGCCTAACCCTAAAAGTACCTGGAGAGGTACTCATCTCCGGTGGGGTCTGTGGTGGGTTTGCGGTGAATGCAACGGGTCTGACGGGTTCCAAAAATTAATGGGTAAGTATGCTGATCTGCATACTTACCCATTCAAAAAAAATCAAAAAAGAACTTTTGTCTGTCTCTATTCTAAACAGTCATTTTCGCACCGGAGACACTGTTGGACAGTCACCTGAAATTGTGACTATCTCACCGGACAGCTTGGAGGTATACTATTGATAATACTCAGATAAATACATGAACACATTTCTTATGCACATTAGACTTCCTGATATTAAAGAATAGCAGAGGAGCAATTGCTCAACTGACCAGTGGATCTAGGTTGTTTCAATGTTCATTTGTTTTAGGAAATATTATACAGTATATTTAACTGCAGACTACTAGATGATTTTGTCAATTAATTTGGGATCTCTCTTTGTTGCTTTTTTTATTTAGCAGTATAGCAAAGAGAAAATCAAAAGGTTAAGTGAATGATAGTTTGAAGACTAAGAAAGATTTCTGCTTTTGTGAAATTAATGCATATAGGGTATGATAGGTAGTAATGCCAACCTAAACAATCCAAAAGCAATAACAATTTAAGCATAAATAAAAAAAAAAAAAAAACAATAAAAATTTAAGAAAAAAAAAAAAAAAAAAAAAAAAAAAAGCAATTCCCCCTATGAAAGGGGAATAAATACATATTAAAATTTTTAGTTCTATGCAATTAATTTTAATGTTTAGTTACATTTCTTCCTACAAACAAACCAAAAACCCCAACCATACTGAAAGCAGTTAGAACTAAAGCTGATCCACCACTAAATCTAAGATGATGTTACAGGCCCAGATCTGAGGTGACCACGGAGTTGTTACATTTTGGTGACTATGAACCTGATCCAGACCTCCATACATGCAGAAGTCTGATAGTCCACACATAAGAGGAAAGTGCTCTCCCATGGCATGAGACTTTAGAACAGTTACTCTGCCATAGACCTACCTAACGTCTCCTGTGCGGACTGGCGGTCATACGGACCCATCTTATACCCTGCTTCTACTGTATAATTTTAATGACTTACTCTGCCACCCTTACGTGTGCGGAGGGGATGGACCACCCTATCAAGCAGATCTCTGTGTGTACAAAATTGCGTTCTGTACGACAGGCAGATCCGTAATGTAACATCTGCCTAAGGCATGTAGGGCCATATTCACAGATACGTGTGTATAAAGTACGCAAATATACGCACGTACGTGGCAAGGCAACACCCATGACACAAATCTCACACGGACAGGTTTTTGGTGACTTACGTGTGTAGTTACCTTTACGTGTGTACGTGTGTAGTTACGTGTGTATTTTCCTTCCGTACATGCGTACATGACAAACCGTGACCATATTAGTCAATTTAAATGGCCCCCCCTAACCACTTTCACTAATCTACGCACGTACGGAAGACAACCACGCCCCTCCGTACGTATGTCACTAAGTTCAATTTACAAATCTGGGTGTAATGGACTTCTGTGCCTAAATCCAACATACATTGCGTAAAAAAATTTACCACGCATGCGCAGTATAACCGCACCTAAAAATACGCACGGAAAAAGTAGCAGCCATAGTTCCACAAAGGAAGGTTCTGTTTATTTCTGTTCTTTACATTATTACCCTGCAATTCATTGTCCATTGATTGCGAAAATAAAACATATTGCTATTGGCAATAGGGCTGAAGGGGGCGGGGATTTCACTCATATTTTTGTAAGACCAAACCCCTAGAGGATCCAGCCCAGGTGCCAACTGGCCTGGGATTGGTTGGAATTATGGTAGAGGATCCTACACTGCAGAATCTCCCTTTTATGTCTCCACCAGCCCAGGCTGTTAAATCTAATAAAAGTTAGTAAATATAAGACTTGTCAGGGCTACTGTTAGCATTTATAGACCCCATGCTGTTTCATAATTCCTTATTTTCTTTTTCTTTTTCTTTTGTACACATACTAATGACAACAGCAGCTCCTATGGCTGACACCAGTCTTCATTTACACAGACTGCAGAGTTTAAAAAATTGGCTTTTTGCATCTGTAGTTGAATAATGCTATATTATGAAATCATTTCATTAGAGTTTGGATGCTTCGGTTACAGTGTCCTTGTTTATCACTGATGTCTGTGACATGCAAAATGTTTTTTCTCTGAACAAACTGGTAAGCTCAAAATAAATGCAGCATTAATGTTAAATATTACAGAATGACGTTTACTGTTCGAACACAGACCTGATCCAGCAAAAAGATCTGTAAATATGTATCAGGAAAAAATTTTGATGAACTTCCGTGTTTGTTGTGACGCTACAGTTAGGCATAAAAGAATGTGTGGCACTACAGAGGGGCATATAATGAAATGGGTGTATGATCGTTGACTGTGCACAGTACAAGTCCTTAGCAGATATTAAAAGGGGATAGGGGAACTTTCTACTCTGCCTAGATGTCAGTAGACTGGATCCTGATCTCCGGGAGAGATTTGCATATGTACCCTGTCATGCGTGCGCCAGATGTTCCTGTGCGTAAGTACTAATGTACGTAGCAAAGTGTGTTAGTACTTATGGTGAAGGGGCAGACCCTTCACTTATGATGGCTGCTACCCCGCCATATATGCAGGGATAGCGATGTAAATGAGGGGTCCGGGGTGGGGCAAGCCCTGTTACGACCTAGTCGTAAAAGTAAGTGTCCAGATTTCCTACCGACAGCGGGGCATGCACTCCCCGCTACATGGGCATACCAACAGACCCCCGCATGCACATAAAACGTGTGGGGGTCAGGATCTTCCCCAATGTGTTTTTGAAGCAGTGATCCGCACTCATAAACCGAGCAATGTGTTTTTGAAGCAGTGATCCGCACTCATAAACCGAGCGCAAAGCACTGTCTAAAGCTACCAGTCTTTGACAGCTTAGAGCAATGTGGGTGCATGGAGGCTCCCCTCTCCTCCTGGCTCTGTAGCAGCTACACCACCTGCTCCCATGTGTTATGAATACCTGTGGCTAGGTACAAGGAATGCAGAAGCCAATATGAAAGAAAGAGGTTTATTGCAGGTAACTGATTCCAGGTAATACACGAGTGTGAATAAACAAATATCAGGCTGGGTAAAACAAATATCAGGCAGGGTAAAAACAAATATTAGGGTAACAGATTCCAGGTAATAAACAGACAGGCAAGGCTGGGACTAATTGTGCTGATAGACTGCACAGACAGATACACTGGAGATGAATGGTAGAATCTGCAACAGAGGTGGAGCAGGTGGAAAGCACAAGGTAATCAGCAGACAGACATGCTGAGAACTAACAGACAGGGAAACACTTACTCACAGTAACAACCAGGCAAGAAGACAAGAGGTAGGCTGGGTAGGGCAGGCTGGGCAACAGAGAAGACACAGAAGGGGTAAGGAAGAACATGCACAAAGGCTAAAAAGCAGAGAAACAATGGAAGGTAAACAGACCGAGACTCAGAAGCTGAAAGCAGGTAGCTATGACCGGCAGAGAGGCTAACAGGTGGCAGCTATTTAAAGGGTGAGCCACATCCCCATAGGCTGCTGATCAGCAGGACCCGAGTACCCTGCTAAAGCTAAGAGACACACTTACACGCTGCTGCCATATGCAGCGTGTAACACCATGGTAAATACACCATTAGATGGGGGATGATTTTTAGCAATAATTGTAAATGTATGTGCCTGGAGACCTATTGGATAAGACTTAGAGAACTCAATTAGCATGGAGATGGGATAAATCTGATGAAACAAAAATTTCAAGTGTCATGGAAATGAAAATGTTAGGACAGCTAGGCCAATTGCTTGCTCTTATGAAGATTGGGTCATTTCTTATAAGGGTTTTTTTTAAAAAGTCTCATTAATATAGCATGGCATTACAAATATTGTGATAGATCCAGAACTACGTTTGCCGTACGTTTACTCACGTAGCGTATTTATGCGCGCATACTTTCTATACACTCCCCTAGGCACACCCCTTGAATGTACATATTTTGTCAAGATACGCTTTTCAAACCCTACCTTAACTTTTGCCAATGTAACCGCAGTGATCCGCACACGTACGTATGGGCAACACGTATTTACGCAGCTAAGCACGCCCATACTGTACACTTTAAATACAAACTCCCGCCTACATAACGTATTTCAGACGTATTTTGGACTCACGTAAACTTGGCACGCACACACGTAAGTATTTACGTGACACATACGTGAATGGCCCATACGTTCACAATTACGCTACGTTACTGAGCGTATTTTCTATGGTGTGCATGCACGTAAGTATTTACGTGACACATACGTGAATGGCCCATACGTTCACAATTACGCTACGTTACTGAGCGTATTTTCTATGGTGTGCATGCGCAGTACTTACCAAAAGGCGATTTTACGTCTCCACCACGCGTAAATTCGCTCACAAGCGTTGTTTTGGATCTGGCCCATTATACCTTTCTTGATATCAGTAAACTAGTTTGGCTTTGTTGTTGCAGCTTAGTAACACAGGACCATATCCAGATTCCGTCCAAGCATAACATGACTGCAAATGGCTAGTGCACATGTGCACATACAAGGTTTCTAGAATGGAGCTGGATCCTTAGGATCCACACATCCGTGCTAAAAGTCTTTCTAATGTGCACATGGTGGGAGGGGGTAGTTATGGTAATTGTATAGTAAGGGTTTTGTTAAGCCCTTACATATGATCTTCATATATACATGTTGAGTCAGTGTACCCCAAAAGTACGCAGTGCGGTAGATCGCAATTATTCGCAAATTTACCTGAAGTTACCAATCAAGTCGAAGTTGCGGTCCAACCCACAAAAGTTTGTTTATATCAGCAGGGAAAGGTGTTTATATCAGCAGGTAAAGAGTTAACCAAAAGTGCCAGCCTCCCGATAACAGCAGCACGACCAGTCACTGGCGAGACGTCATATACAGATGCCTACTGAGGTCCAATGCTCAGGCAAAGTCCTTTTAACACCAATGATCAAAGGGGTAACCGAACGCAAGTTGATTGAAGAGATCTCACGACCATCCTGGATCCTTAGCTCGTCATTGGTCTCGGAGTCTTCCATTGTCCTTACTTCAGAGGTTCATCAGCATAATTGTGGACACATACATTTCACATCAAAACTTATTAATGCATATAACTTGAGATTGCTTTATGCAATCTTTTAGTAGAAAATAGCATCTCTAGTACAACATCGTTTTCTACACTACAAGTCTAAACACCACATAATTAAGACAATCATTCGACGATCGGCGGCAATTAGCTGAATGAACCATCTGCGAATATAAACAGTTTTAATAAATAGGAACACGTATAGACATTAAACATGAACAAGTCCTGTGTGAAAATATGTAAGTCATTATGTTTATTAAAGTGTAAAATCAAATGTAAGAAAAGCCTGCGAAAGTATGCACGCGCACTTCAATGTGTGTGTATAATTGCGTAAATCCGCGTTCACATTTTCTCGCACTTTTCCTTGGTTCTTTGTTCTCATTCCTTGCAAAGATTAATTTTATTTTAGGATTAATGGCGATGTTTTTAACTCAGTTTCAACAGACCACCCTTCGATAGACCACAATCTATCGCCCTATACATTATCTAATGTCGGATTATAAAATAAAACATCGTCAGTTAATTTTATTTAAGGAGGAGTGTCGGGGGAGTGAAGCGATGGTACACTGAGTGTTAGCATGCTCAGTGTACCATTGTAGCTCTGGATCGGGTCCTATGACTTCATGTGGGTCCTCAGTATTGTTAATGATATAGGTACAGCACTTAACTCCAAATTGAGTGGCCAGAGTGACACAATAACCTCCAGTTACAGCGGTTAAGTAATTTAAAACCATCCTATGTTGTGTCAACTCTTATAGGCCTGTAACTCTAAACCTGTATAATGAAAAGTGTCATCATACATGTTGGTGATATTATCAATTAAATCTGCTAGTGCGTGGATATACTTATAATTAGTGGTACCTCTAGCAAACTTAGTAAAGCCTAGTGCTACCAGAAATTGGAATCCTGTTGATTCATTTATTAAATCCGTGGCCAAAGGTTAACCTTGATGTTGCACACTTCTTTTATATTTGTGTTTGTGAGGGACATGTACATAAGGGAGGGACTAGATCTATGTATGTTAAGAATAGTCTCATGAGATACAGTCAGTACTTCAGGTACTATCCTACCCAAAAAACATAACCCTTGGGAATTTGAGGCCAGCCACTTATAGGCTTTTCTACCACAAATATAGTACACATCACCTGGAAGGATAAATGGTACATTATGGTGCAACTGGACTTGGCACAATTCTCCTATAAAGCTCCCTTTACCCAAAGTTTTTAATTGTGACTTGCATGTATTTTCCTGTATTATATCTTGACAACATGCTTGGTGAATATAGGCTCTTACAGAGTATACCATTGTATGATTATGTCATACTGCTTCCCAATATCCTAATTACATATGGCTTGTTAAATTTATACACATTAGAGATCTGTCTGTGCAATATTGTCTAAGTCTAAGACTAGGGGATCTGGAAGCATTAAACTTTTCTGCCAATGGCCTCCCACCCCATAATTGAAGTACCTCATAGTTGTTTAAAGGGACAGGAATCAAACCTAGATTATCTTGTCTCTGAGGTACATGGGAACATACCCAACATTCACTTTGGTTCAAGACCTTCCCCACCAAAGCATGATAATGGTCTAAAGAGCACCGGTCAAACTTAGGGTTGTATTTAGTTTGACACAGTTGTACACAAAATTCTTCTATCACTGGGGCGCAAGTCTTACAAATGCAATATTCCTCAAATGATAATCCCTTACATTGATCTTTCTCCTCAGAGTTAGAGCGCTTTTCATACTCAGAACCTATAATGTTAGGCATAGCCCATGATTCCATACTACCGTCCGATTGATACCCATCCTCCACTCCGATACCAGACCCGATCTCCTACACCCTTTTACCATCTCCAGAACTGAATGCACTGAAAAGGAACAAAAATGTTGATAGGGAAAAAGTGGACTCCATCTTTGGTAGGATGACAACAATTTCTCAGTGTCGATTAATCAGTCTCGACTTCGTCTCCCTGGAACAGGCGCTCAAGATTAGGGGCAATCGTCACAACTCCCTTCTCATCTCGGACCTCCTCAGGATTGACGGCTCTTTTTTACAGTGGGATGAATGGACTCAAATATTCCTTTCTGCGACCTTTATGGAGGTGGTGCTAGTCAGTAGCACTTGGCACGGTCCTTCCCACCTGTCAATCAGACTACCAGTACGAAAGAAATTTCTAATTATCACAAACTCCCCAAGTTCAATATCATCTGCTGTTTCTTGAGCTGCTTGCTCATCTGAATGAGATAACGGACAGTCACATCATTATTACATTTCAATTCTTCCTGTGGGTCTACAATGATATGGGGTTGACGTCCAAACAAAATCTCGTAAGGTGACAAGTTAAGTGGATTATGGGTAATGCCTCAGGCCAGGCTAACCCAGTCTCAGCAGTTACTTTACTGAGCTTGTTTTTATCAGTGCCATTGAACCTTTTTACCTTCCCACTGGCTTGTGGATGATATGGGGTATTCAGTTTGCTAGAAATTCCCATAAGCTGGCACATGATCTTAAATACCTCTCCAGTAAAGTGGGTTCCTTGGTCACTATAAAACACTTTTGGTATGCCAAACCTACAAACAAACTCTTGGACTAGCTTCTTTGCGGTGAAACCAGTGGTGTTAGATGCGGCTGGATAAGCTTCTACCCAGTGTGAAAACATATCAACACATACTAAGAAGTGCTTTAAATTTTTACAGGGCGGTAACTTTATAAAATCAATCTGTATTACCTGGAAAGAACCCTCTGTTGGCGGAATATGAAATGGTTCTACAGGAATAGACTTATCAACATTTTTCTTTAGGCATATAAGACATGACTTAACCTTTTTATCTGCCATTCCAGAAAATCCTAGTGCACACCAGTACAATTTTACCAATCTGCACATACCTCCCCTCCCTAAGTGTGTCAGTGTGCTGCTTCAGTTAGGGCAGGGAGATACACCGTGGGAACCACTGGCTTTCCTTGTCCATCCTTCCAAAGCCCTGTGGGCTCATGTTCCCATTCCTTCGCCTTCCAGATGGCCTTTTCCTGTGGGGAACACAATTGCTGCATTTCTATTAATCTTTGCATGGATAATGATTCAAATACCATAAATTTTTCTAAATTTTCCAATGGTGCTGATGCAGCTGCTCTCTTTGCAGCCTCATCCGCCCTTTGGTTACCCAATTATACCATGTCAGTCTTGTATGTGTGTGCTTTGCATTTGATAACAGCAACGTGTGTTGGCAGTTTATGTCTTCTAACAGTCCTTTTATGTGTCTGGAGTGTGCTACAGGTGTCCCAGCTGCTGTAATAAAGTTTCTAAGTCTCCACAGGGCCCCAAAATCATGTACTACTCTGAAAGCATACCTAGAATCCGTATAGATATTGGCAATTTTTCCTTCAGCCAATTCACATGCCCTTCTCAAAGCTACAAGTTCTGCTACCTGTGCTAAGTGAGGTGATCCTAAGGGTTCAACTTTAACTATACCTTTGTCGTCTACCACAGCATAACCAGTACACAATTCACCTGTGTCAGTCTGTCTATGACAACTCCCATCCGTGTAAAAGATCACATCTGCACCATCTATTGGGGTGTCACGTATGTCAGGTCTTGCAGTAAAGGTTTGATTTAGATAGTCCATACAGTCATAAGTGTCTGTTTGTCCGCTAAATTCAGTAGTTTCCAGAGCCCCCATCCACCTGTTGTGCATCATAAGGCACATACGGTAAATATAGAGTTGGATTTAGCGTATT
The DNA here is from genome assembly GCA_011038615.1 of Limnodynastes dumerilii. NCBI lineage: Eukaryota > Metazoa > Chordata > Amphibia > Anura > Limnodynastidae > Limnodynastes > Limnodynastes dumerilii. The sequence goes on along the minus strand of WWET01000120.1, from coordinate 402,012 downwards.
ACACCTTTTAGTCGTGATGTTAGCAGGTGCCATAAGCGCTAGTTCCCATCTTGTATACCACGCAGAGGAGATGTGCCTGGTCTGAGCAGAATTCAGTAGGGCAGACACAGCATGTGGTACATGAACAGTCAAATCATAGCCTTATACTACATTTTCACTTTTACTGATCAGCCGCCACTGCTCTGAGGCATGTCAGGAGTGACTTAGCTACAGTGTCCAGCTGGGAACTGTATTACGCCACTGGCCTATTAGCATCTCCGTATTTCTGTGTCAAGACTCCTGTCACACAACCAACAGCTTCTGTGAAATATAGGTCAAATGTTTAGTATAGTCAGGGATTCCTATAAATGAATAAACTTACTGTTGATTCTGCAGGTAGTGTCATTTCCTGTATGGCTTTGATCCTGTCTTCTGTCAGATGTCACAATCCTTTGGTATGGCAGTGTCCCAAGTACTTGACTTTGGTTTGACATGGCTGCAACTTTTCCTTTGATACCTTGTGTCCTGTTTGTGCGAGATGAAACAACAATTCCTTAGTATCATACAATGATGCCTCAAAAGATTCAGAACATAACAACAAATCATCCACATATTGTATAAAAAAACGACCCATTACTGGGTTGGAAAGATTGCAAACAATCATGCAAAGCCTGAGAAAAAAATGCTGGGGCTGTCAATGAAACCTTGGGGTAACTGTGTCCCCCTCTGAATGAAAATGCAAAAATGTACTGGCAGTCAGGGTGTAGGGGAATAGAGAAGAATGCAGAACACAAATCAATAATGGTAAAATGAGTAGAGGTTGCAGGAATTTGCATTAATATGACAGCTGGATTACACACTACAGGGAACTGACTCTCTACAACCTTAGTAACACCCCTCAAATCTTAAACTGACTCTCTACAACCTTATTGACACCCCTCAAATCTTGCACGAGTCTATAAACCCTCCCCCCAGACTTCTGGACTGGGAATATGGGACTATTTACCACACTAGAGGTGCGAATCACGATCCCTTACTGTTCCATGACAGGAAGTACACCTTTTACTACTTCAGGTTTCAAAGGATACTGGGGTATTTTTGGCGCTTGCCTACCACTTTTTAGTGTTACCATGACTGGTGATACATTAGCCATTAATCCAGTGTCTTGTCCATGCTTGGTCCACAGGGGACCTGGTAACTGTGACAACATTGCCTCTACCTGTGTTAGGAGCTGCATTTTACCAGGGGAAAGAACCATTAATTTAGGAGGAGCCTCCAACATGTCCTGGACTTCCTGTGCATGGGACCCTGGAATATCCAAGAATACACCATCAGGAGTACAATAGATTATACAACCCATCTTACACAGCAGGTCCCATCCAAGTAGCTTGGTAGGAGCTGATGCTGCAAGGAGAAAATAATGTTTAGTGTGTAAAGGACCAATAGTGACTTCCGCGGTGTCGTTAGAGGATACTGTTGCACCTCTCCTGAGACTCCCACTGAGCGTATGGTTTTCCTGGTTAAGGGTAAATCAGGAGGAGAAGTTAGTACAGATCTGGCCGCCACTGTGTCCACAAGAAAGTTTTGATTAACGCCTGCAATATTGACCTCTACATTAGGCTCTTCATTTGGGCCACTAATCAATCCTATCTGCATGAGATCACAGCTATGATCTGATCCTCAATGGTTTTGGGGACCAGCTGTCTGATCCCTTCTGGCATGAGCGATAGCATGATCTTCTCTCCTATCGCCAAACCACTCACCACTTTCTTCCCTGGGTCTATAAGGCCCCTGTTGTGGTCTCCAATAACCATTATTATACCCTGTGTGCTTCCTTCCACTCATACATTCCGGAGACTTGTGTCCGTGTTGCCCACACTTAAAACATTTGACACCATATTTTGTCATTGGATCATTGGGCCTGATCCAGAGCAACGCTCGCAAGCGAGCGTACGACGAGCGTATGCGAATTTTCGGCAAAAAATTCGCAATGCGCACCAATGTCATTAGCTTTTCAGACTGTTTCTCCCTCTTTTTAACTACATTTCTCTCATGGGATATTGCTAACGATCTTATTTTTACCACATCTAAATCCTGCCATTCTGGTTCTGATATCTGGATCCTTTGCCTTACAGTTTCCAGAAATCCAGTCATCAAAACTGGGACTGCCAACTCCCCATGATACGGATTAATATCTTTTATTCCTGTATATTTTATTTCCACAAGAACCTTTGGATAAAATCATCTACACCCTCATTATCCTTTTGTTTAATTGTAAAAAGCCTTTGATACTCTACATGCACAGGGAATTTTACACCTAGCTATTTACAAATGTTATTAATGTTAGTCTGATTGTCTGCATCAGTTAGAGGTTTGTCTTCTTCTAATTGGCAGACTCTAAAGAAGTATGTGAGGTCAATACTAGAATGAAGACAAGCTCTAAGCAACACACGCCAATCTTTGTTTGTGGGATCATGCGCATTTCCCAAATCCCTAATATATTTCTGGCACTTGGCCAAATCCTTAGTAGGGTTAGGGAATTCTGCAATTATGGTACGCAATTCTGACCTTGACCATGGAGTGTACATTGTAACGGTTTGTACAGGTACAATCCCTTCAGCATTTGCATTACCTGTGGGCACACTGAGTGTACGCTCTGGGAACACCCCTTCACATCCTAAACAATTTCTATGTTTACTGGTAGTGTCTACACAAACAGGATTTTTATTCGTAACTGACCTAGTTAGATGTGCTGGCGAATCATCTACAAATATGTTTGTAGATTGTGTGTGTTCACTAGTAAATGCTTGGGCAAGTGGCACGAGAACTGAGGGTGACACGTGCGTATTTACGGGTAAAGATGCGATAGCATCCGGCATTAAAGAGGATGCGGCAGCAACTTGAAGTGAGACTGAGGGAGCAGATGCAACAGGTATTGCTGGGACTTGTAGTGAAGCTGTGGCTGCGTGTGTCCCTGCACCTGGCCTAGTGTGGTTAGCGTGCAACTGCAGTATGTGTGTGAGTGCAGATATTAATGAAGGGTCATCTTCCTTATCCCTAAGTTCAATGTTACCTTTAACTAATTCCTCATATAACACAGGATACAATCTAGTTACAAGATTTTTAGCAGTAAAATTACTATGGGAAGAAAAGTTAGTATTATCCGGACAAACAACATCAAAATATGATTTTTTTGTAGGGAGGAGGAGGAGGCGCTTGCGTAGGTATCGCTTACCCTGAATGTGCGTGAACACTCAATGTGTTCACATTTGCGTATGCGAGCGCCAGATATGCGCTCGCGGTTTTTCCGCGCCATTCTTTACCCTTATGTTGCCATAATACCAAACTCTTTATATATTTTTCCCACTTCTTATGTGATTTAACTTTGCAAATTTGGACACTCCCATTATATAAAAAGTTCTCGTCAAGACTACCAATACTTGGAAATCTTCTCTCACATGAACTGGTCACTCTAGCCCAGTCTTTGCAAAACTTTGTTGCAATCACACCATATTTCCTATCCATAATAAACAAAGCCGACCCCAGTGGCATATCTGGTCTTACTTCGGTACACGGTCCACTTGCCATGCCCCCAACAGAGCCTCTGATGACCCCATCTCGAGATAATCCAATACCCATAGTAAAACCGTCTAAACTCTATAGGTAGGTAGTACCACACAAGCGTACACGTACTTACAAAAGGGAAACAAATATCCAAAATGTCTAATAACATAGCGTACACCTCAGTGCCAATATCCGCTATCAGAGCGCATCAAAAATAGCGTTATCTTTTCTCACTAGGATAATCACTAAATCTTTCTTCAGATTTCTCCATAGTCTGTCAGCAAAGCACAAACCCCTTCACACTAGCTCACAAACTTGATGCTAATAAGTCCCAGAACCTCATCCAACTCATGGGAGGTAACACAAAACCAACTCTACACCTGTTATGCAGAGGGAATCCCTACAACAGTTTCCGCACCCTAACCTAAATGAATCCAACAACTTATTTCTAAGTAGGGTAGTTTACAGTACCCAACTCATGAACAATACAAGGAAAATAAAGAGTCTTAGCGTGTGGCAACAATAAGATAAATACATGTGTTTGCGCTGTAAATGCGATCGCAAATGTACCGATATAACCAGCACTTTATGATTAATCCTGACTAGAATAGCATGCAATTGCGAACTCACGCACTACTTTGTCCCAAATTCACAGTTTCTTTCCCACCCACACTATGCAGTATTCGATCAACTGACACAAACCACAAAATATTAGCAAATAACAATATTACATTTACTTACCATACCATCCACCCTTTCTCAGTGGACCGAATGCTGCGTGCACTGGGAAAAAAAACTCTGCCCACGAGCCCCCAAATTGTTGAGTAAGTGTACCCCAAAAGTACACAGTGCGGTAGATCGCAATTATTTGCAAATATATCTGAAATTACCAATCGAGTCGAAGTTGCGGTCCAACCCACAAAAGTGTGTTTATATCAGCATGGAAAGAGTTAACCAAAAGTGTCGGCCTCCAGATAACAGCAGAGGGACGATCATTTGACGATCAGCAGCAAATAGCTGAATTAACCATCTGCAAATATAAAACACAGTTTTAATAAATAGGAACACGTGTAGATATTAAACATGAACATGTGAAAATATGTAAGTCAGTATGTTTATTAAAGTGTAAAATCGAATGTAAGAAAAGCCAGTGAAAGTATGCACGCGCACTTCAATGTGCTTGCATAATTGCGTAAATCCGCATTCACATTTTCCCGCACTTTTCCTCGGTTCTTTGTTCTCATTCCTTGCGAAGATTAAATTTATTTTAGGATTAATGGCAATGGGGTAGATCCAGAACTACGTCCGTCTTCCTTAGACGGACATAATTCAATGAACAATAGCTACTGCGCATGCGTAGTAGCTATTGTACGTAATCTGCGTATCATTTTGATACATAGGTTGCGTATATGCGGTCTTTTAGACTGCATATACGCAATTTATGTATCGAAACGATACGCAGATTACGTACAATAGCTACTACGCATGCGCAGTAGCTATTGTTCATTGAATTACGTCCGTCTATGGAAGACGGACGTAGTTCTGGATCCGGCCCAATGTTTTTAACTCGGTCTTGACATACACCAGCCTGGTTTTCCGTGGGGCTGCATAAATCTTAGGTTGAGTCCTGCCGTCAGAGATCCAGTGTGTGCAAGGGGTGTGACCAGCCCTCATATGCAGATGACTTAGAATAATGCAGTGATCCACTATTGGACCGTCGCTGCTTCTGGATTTGGCCCAGAATTATGTTTTCATAAAAGCTTTGGAGAAGGGACTATGTTTAGATGTATTATTTATATCATATATCATATATAGATGAAAGACCAGTATGGTCTATAACACTCCTTGTTAATTAATTTGCTTTTAATTATGTATAGAATAAACACAATGGGCCGTATTTATGCTAGCCGCTGACGTAAAATCGTGAATTTGTATGTACTGTGCATGTGCGCGGCAAATGTTATGCAGCGTGACTCTTATCATATGTAACTTCAGCGTAAATATGAAGGAAAGGGCGGAAGATGCAGAATTTGGCTGTCAGACTGGAAGTCCGCATGCACATGCCAGATGAGTTTCCAAAGTTTTGTACGTGTGGAGATTTGACAGGCTGTGGATCCCCATACGTGTGGAGATCCATCTGACAGGGTGGTGCATCCCCTCCGTCCTCCTGAATTCTGTAAGGTAGGGGGGAGCATTTCAGTTTTACAGTTGGGGTTGGATTAAGGGCTTACACGTCGATTAGGGGTCGTACGGTTGATCCGCATGTGTAATTTAAGGCTGGTTTATGGCAGCTGCCCTCTTCCTTGTGAACTACCCGGAGATTAGAATCCAGTCCATAGCCATGAATTAAATTAGCTACAAATAAAATGATTTTTAACATTTTTTAAATCATAATGCACACAGTGAAAAAGCAACATGCCTATAGCATTTAGCTTTAGCGTTCGTAAGGTTAAAAGCTAACACAATGGTTTGATGTAGGTTGTCAGCAGTTTCCTAGTGTAAATATTTAGCTGTAAACTTATTTCTGGCTTCGGGTCTGAAATGGGCTCATTTAAAACTCCTCTCCAAATGGAAGCGGTCACAACAGTGAGTTGTGTTCAGACCTGAATAGCAGAAATCATGTGGACATTTGTTCTGGGCACGCACAGTGCAAAGGAAAGCAAAGATTTGAATTTAAGTCTACATCAGGTCCATGGTGGGGACTGGTGTGTATGTAAAACGTTATGTGTGTCTCATTTCTTTGGCTCCAGACACCGCACACTGTTGCCGATCATGCCAATATATTTCTGCCAGAATGGATTAGGGCAATCACTGAATTGAAGAAAGTTGAAATAATTAAAAAAAATAAAATAAAAAATAAACCACCAATTTAAAGGTGATTTTTTACATTTTTTTTACTACAAACTACTGAAATTGTCTAGCAACAGAAATATGACAATATTATTATGTGGGCAGTTTTAAAAGTATCTGTGCTCGATATTTAGTGCTTGTGACACATATAAACCAATGAAAGGGCAACCTTCAGCAGACAGGGTACAATAGCTAAGCCCTAATTAATGTTGAATAGCATCAGACCTGCTGAGTGTGTGAGATTCATTTTTATTCATCTCATTTGAAGGGAGTTTCTGGTGCACAACTGTATATCATAATACAGCTTTAAACTATGGTCCTTTGAGGCCACAGCCTTATAGAATAAACTGACAGAAAATAATGTGCACTTAATCAATGTGCAGGCAAGAAGCATATATTTATATGAGCCATATTTCCTATTCATGGATTAATAACTATGTTGTATTTTGAGTGCATGAACTCTAAACGGATTTTACATTTCCTGTACATCCTTAATGCAGTGCAAAACATGATGTCATACTGTAGAAATGCAAAAAATGGAATCTTGAATATAAATGACTTTCACATTGTGGGATAAGAGTTCTCCAAGCAGACGTTATGAAAATTTACAAACATTGGGGTAGATACAGAGCTACGTACGCAAGTGAATTTACGTTAGCCGCTAGCGTAAAAGCGCCCATTAGTACTTACTGCGCATGCGCACGGAAGATGTAATGCTACTTAAGTCAAGGGCCATAACTACGAACGAAGGGGCATGTCAGCCATATAACACCCGTAATTAAGCTTCGGAGGCGGGTGAGGCATTTAAATCGTACAGTATGGGCGTGCTTAGGCTCGTAAGTAGGTGCTGACAATACGTGCGCCAGTACTTACGCTGTGTAAAGTTAAGGTAGGGTTTGGCAAGCGTAAAAAACAGCCAAAGTACGTACATGCAAGGGGAGTGCCAAGGTAAGTGCATAATAAATACTATACTACTACGATAGTAAACGTAATGGAAGCGTAGCTCTGGATCAGGCCCATTAGAGGATTAGAGGATATTATTGTAGCTTGGTGAAAAATGATACAAACAATGGTGTGAAATACATTAATCATACACTGCTATACAATTGTAAAAAATATGGGTGACAGTTTAACACTTGCTACAACTATCAGCTCTATTTACAATGCTCATATCACTTCATTTTTATGTTATATTGTCATAGTTACAAACTATGGATCGTCAAGAAAAATTCCAGTTTCCATAGCGAACAATGCAAACTTTGCACCACCCCGCCGACCTGTTCTCTCAGTGCACACCAGCACTTCACAACATTTACAAACTGTAGAAGAAGAGTTCCTCACTCCCCTCTGAGAGTAAAATGAATGCCATCTCAGGATGGTGTTATTAGAAGAATTTCAGCCTTCTCCACATATACTCCACATGAGGTATATACTAAACCATGTGTAAATATTCTAATAATGGGCCGTATTCAGAGATCCATCAGCGAAAGGTTCGCAATTATACTCACAAACGTTGCAAGGCAACACCCATGACACTCCTCTCACACAGACGGGTTGTCCTCAACTTTCGAGAGCCTCGATCACCCTTATCTTTAAGTGTGCATTTCCGTGTGTATAATACTTCCGTACGTGCATATCTAACAAACCGTGACCTTGCCGCTCCCTCAAATGGTAATTTAAATGCCTCCTCCACCCACTTTCATGTGTCTGTCTCTGGACCGATTACATCCACGTCCCTCCGTATGTATTTTCTCCCATGCGATTCACAAGTTCGTGGCTAAGGGACTTCTGTGCTTAAAATCAATGTAGATAACGTAAATTTAGTTACTACGCATGCGCAGTTCAACCGATCCTAAAAATACTCACGGAACTTCCCGCAAAAATGGTTCTCTGAATACGGCCCAATATCTTTTAAAAAAGAGTTGAAATATACATGACCGGGAAGACGCTTCTCTGAAGTCCTGACCAGGACATACTGTACATGCCCAGTGTTTTTCTTACCTAGGCTTAGAAATATTCAATGACCCAAGGAGATCCACTGCACATGTGCCAGAACTTCATTCATACTTCAATGCAATAAAAGAACCTACGATGTCAGCGAACATCCCGCAGATCATTTTGGGACCTTGCCAGAGAGGTGAGTATTAGTATATCCTGTGATCGGAGTTGCCAGGCTTGCAACGAGAAGAAGCGAGTTTGGCAAGTAAAGTAAGTATTGCCCACAGTGCTATTCTTTGTGTACAGAGGCCTATATTTTTTAAAGGTTTATGAAAATGGTTCAACATCACAAATGACAAGCAAAATGAACAAGTTTAGAGATAAATAGATAGATTGTAAAGTGCTAACTGCAGTTTCGCAACAGCCTTTTCTAGTGTGAATAAAAAAAGACTGTAGCATTTTACATTATTCTTTTTGCGGATGGTGAACACAGATGCAGCCATTACTTTTCATCTGAATGAATGTTTGAGAGTGTGAGAACCACAGTCTAGACCGAGACGTGACTTCACAAATAGCTCAATAATTTTATGATATGGAGGTGATGTAATGTTCTATCTCCTGCATGGATAACCACTGACAAACATTCTTCTTATATCCTTGTCCTACCCTAACTCCTGTTTCAATAGAGGTGCACTGAAATAAATAGCTTTCCACTCCACTCTAGTAAAAGCATTTCAGTGACAAAATGTGTGAGGGATTATGATATCAACCGCTTTGTGTGCAGCCTATTTTTCTGGAAAATTTTGTATTATATGGCTCAGTGACTTTTGATCAATAACAATAGTACAGACAGATAATTATCTTAAAAAATATCCACCTAGGCTGGCAAACGAACCAATATTTTATCCGGTAAAGAAATTGAGAATATTGAGCACCATTTACCATTTAGTGGCAACTGTTTAATGGCTAAATTAAGAAAGAAAGTGACTTTTGAAAACCCTCCTAGGACACAGTTATAATGTATAGTATCATATTTGCTGATGTTAGAGTTGGAAATAACAAAAAAAAAAGGATCAAATCAGCACCTTGGCAGAAATTATGCTGAACTAAATGGGAGAGTTTTAATTTCAATTGTGCTGTAGCTTAACTCTTAATGGGCCAGATCCAGATCTCAGTACAAATGCGTATTTACACTAGCCGCTGTTGTAAAATCGAATTTTTGTATGTACTGTGCTTGCACGCGCCAGATGTTACGCATCGTAACTCTGATCATACGTACCTTCAGCGTAAATACGAACGAAGGGACGGGTCATTCATACGACACCCGGAAATACACTTTGTAGGCGGAGGGAGGCATTTAAATTGTACAGTTTGGGCTGGGTTAGGCTGTTACATCCATCCTGATGCTACAGATGAGAGCGGTTACGTTTGGAAAAGTTAAGGTAGGGTTTGATAGTCATAAAATAGCTAAATTACAAGCGATGGGGGGGAGTGCATAGTACTTACGATCGTGTAAATACGCTACGCGATCGTGCTTAGAGTGCACTTAGGTCTGGATCTGACCCAGTGAGAGGTTTCTTTTATTCATTTTTTTTAGAGCTGTGAAATATTTTTGTAAAATAAGCAAAACCAGACAGTATTTTTCCTACATTGCAACATGCTTTGTCCCAATATCAGCTACTTCCTTCTCTGTGTCGGCCACTTGGTTTCAGTGTATAATATGTATTTGCTTCTAGTTGCTGAACTCTTTTGGCCCGATGGAGAGGTGAGCGTTCGCCAGCTGACATGACGTCTCTTTGCGTGACTTTGTACTGTGGATGCTCAGGAATGAGTAGCACGCAGTCACATATGATTCAGATAGGAGCGCAGCTTAAGGCGCGACGGCTTGCATTCTGAAGGGCTTGTCTTGGAAGGGGTGAAGGGAGGTTGTCAATGTACTGTTAGGTCACGCTCAAGAAAGTGCAATCGATCCAGAGCCGAACATAGGTGTAAAGGTGGACTGTTTATGGAAAAACATTTACACCATCACATTCCACGACCTATTTCACACCTTTCCATGTTTTTCTGAAATAATTTTGGGAAATATTTTATGACATTTACAATGTGACAGAGGCGCTTGCATTAATCAGGACATCCATTAGTCAGCAATACACTCTACTACCTGTCTGTGCTTGCACGGTTGCCGATATGAATGCCGTCTGTTTTTGGCCATGAAGCAGCTGAAAGTTTTATTTCGGCTGTACCATTGCTGACAGCTTTTTTATTAAGAAAAACTGCATTCCAGAATGGGTTTATTTTGAAAAGGTCCAGAGAGTGGAGAGTTAAAGTTAGACCGTAAGACAGGGAATGCTATGGTTAGGCTGAAGATCAGGAAGGGATAGGGTTAGGTTTCGGAAAGGGAAGGGTTAAGGTTAGGCTGCAGGATAAGGATAATTAAGATTAGGGGAGGGTTAGGCTGATAGAAGGGTGGGGTTATGGTGAGGGTTAGGGAATAATCCTACCTGTTGCAGTGGGACCAGTTGCAGTGTCCAGACTGTCTTGATTGCTGTGAATCAATCTCTGCTGTTACCTCTGCATTGTCGGAATACAATGTGTTGCAAACCAACACATAATAGAGGCAAACCAAACCTACTTACGCAACATATTTGGAGAAGTAACTGCAATGTTCTAAGTCACTGTTTATCTGCACGCTACATAACTTAATTGGTTGGAATCCAAAGGCATCACTGTGTGCACTTTTGGATTGCATGCAGCCAACTCTTCATATGCCTCTACAGTGTGCACAGCATGCTTAGGTTTAGGTAAAATTACTCACATCTGTGTTTTGTTTAGTTTGAAGGTGATGTCATGTCTAAGGGATCAATCAGCTAAATGTGCCTGAGCAGGACAATAAGAATTAAATTATGAATATTGAGTTATTTTGAATAATACACTGTGTGGAATCTAATATTTAATTTACTGTTAAATGTTACCATTTAAAACAATGTGGATAACTGAATACCAGGTTAAAATATTTATGTTGATGAATTATATACTGTAAATACATTTATTTTATGATATTTGTGCTCACAGAATCTAATGACATTTAGATATAAGAGAAACCAAGTGTAAGTATAGGCATTATGGAGTGGATCCAGACTCCCGCACGATTTCCATACATTCGGCAGTCTGTCCGTCTGAATGGTAGAGGGGGAGTGAACTCTGTGTCCCTGTCACTCTCCTCTCTCATTCGGAACAAGTGTGACTTATGCTGTCATAACTCAGCCTTAAGTCACACTTGTGGATCAGCTGTCTATCTGACTGTTGATTCGCTCGTAAGTGGAGGAAACCTCCCCCACTGTACAATTTACATGCTTCACCCCACCCACTTTGGCAGGCTGAGGGGCATCACAACCCCTTCCCATGTAAAGTTCCATACGATGTTTATAACACTAATGTAACATCTAGAGGGCACATGCTCCTCCAGTCCATGCAGCTCACTTTCGCACTTTGTGGGCTATTACTCCATCACTCCATACTGTGCTTAGATACTGCTTGTGGTGCACTTTGGTAGATTAGGTAGAAATGTATGTTCAAAAAGGCACTCACAAGACTTGGTAAATGATTGCAAAAGGCTTTTCCAGGCGCATTTCAGCAGACCATTGGTGTTGTATCCTCTGCTGACCCTGATGAAAATCGTTTGTGCGATTGAAACGTCGGTTCAATGATGCATTAATTGCGGCTCTAATAGCCTTTTTGCAATCGTTTACCATGTCTTGTGAGTGATTTTTTCATATATATCATAAACTCGACAAATGGTACTTCTCTAGTAATAGTGAACTTGCTCTGGTGCACAGCAAGGAAATGTTGTACAAATTGGGATGAAGGTACTCAGAGATTTCACAATAAAGCAAACCTATGTCCTAATTTGTATATACACATATATACATATTTATAATATATTATGTCTATCTATCTATCTATCTATCTATCTATCTATCTATCTATCTATCTATCTATCTATCAAAGTATGTTTGAACATTAGTGTGTTCTTTATAGGCTCGTGCTGCATGGCTTGATGGATTTTGACAAAACTTAGTATTTCAATGTAAATAATCCACCCCAAAACTGTGAAAGGGTCTAGAGTCTGGGATTATGGAAAACTGAATGGATTTGGCAGTTTGCAGTTCACAGAGTAGTAACATTACATGCACGCACACACTTATATAGTAGTGGGCCTCCAGCAAGACTTGGAAAACATGCATGTAATTGAGGACAGGGTTGAGAACCCATGTACTATACTAATTTCTACATATACATTTAGTGTTGCTACTTCTCCAGCTGAATAGAATTCCATAATGCAGTCCTTGGACCAAAATATTAGTTCACATCCAGTATATTTGCTAATATTTCTGAGCAATGGCAAATCAGTGTTTAGTGTTTATCTCAACTTAAGTAGTTCATCCTGCTTGTGTATCTATTTAGTGAGATTTACTGTATAAAATCATTATTATTTCCATACATTCATGCAATACAATTCAGTAACATGAACTTAGACGTCTGTGGGATATAATTTAACACCGAGAGACAGAAGGGTCTCCTTAGAATAATTTTGTCTTCCATTATTGGTAATTAAGTGATTAGGTTATCTGTAATGCACTTTAATGCAACTTGGTGGAATTTAATGTATGATTATATTATTCTGTTGCCATATGGACTTTAAGATGTTTGTTTGTATCATATTCTATTTGTATGTGCAATCTGTTCTGTGATGCTCCATGCTACTATGTAATGCCCTGCTACAATTTATATTTAATTTTGGTACCTTTTAAAGCCATGCAGTATTGCACTTAATGGCAACTATATGACACGATGCCATTTTCATATGATGCATTTATTTCAAACTAGCTTAGACTGATAATATGTTTTTTCTAATTGCTAGAAAGTATGGTATAAAATAATTAGTTAGCTGGTTCTGTTTTCATAGCCAGCAACTACACTTACTTCTACAATGCTGGGTATTTGTCAAGAGTTTCTGCTTGCAATTAGTTTATCGTTATTTATAAATGTGGCATAAATGGCATTGTGCAGTGGTAAGAAAAGAAGGTGTAATGGCAATCAGGATGAAGATCCGATCTGTGCTGGAAGTCAGTAGCATGCGTGTGTGCACAAGACATGCAGACAACGGCCCCATCTATTAAGTCTGGATCTGGTCCTGTGTAAATACATTCTGAGTTATATAAGTGTACTTTAAATGAACGTTTTTGGTCACTGGATATTGGCTCAGTGTGATGGAAGCATAAAAGGTAAAGTATAAAAGGTATCTCTTATAAGGCACACAAGAAGAAGCTGCTTATAAGCTGGTTCTGTCAAGTCAAATGTGCAAAAACATTTATTGGCCATAATTAAAAGTAAGAAAACCTAGGTAATTCCTATAACGATACCTCAAATGCTTTAATCCTCAAAATGTATGATCTTTGTTATCTATTGTATTTATTGCACTGCTAGTTCTAGTATAATGAGTGGTTGCTATGTCAACGCTTTCACTGAAAGTAGTAATTTTGTTTAGATATGCTGTATCAGACTGTATTAGTCTGTCAGCAAGGGCGTAACTATAGGGGGTGCAATGGGTTCAGTTGCTGCGGGGCCTGGCGGCTTAGGGGGCCCGCCAGCCCAGCAATGACCCACCGCAGCCCCACCCGTCCTGTGAAAGATTAGTTTATTCCTAAGCAGTGCTGTAGGGTCTGGCTCCCCAGCGCTGCAACAGAGGGTCATGGTGGATGGACAGTTCATCTGCTGTGACTCTCTATAGCAGTACTGCAGAGAGAGATTCCACAGTCAGCCACACTGTTCTGCTCCAGCTCCTCTGTACTGGAAGGAAACCCCCTGCAGCAGAAGTCACTAGGTCATGTGATTGCAGCAGAAACATGGTACAGAGTTCGTTCCTGCTTCCTGTGTTGTGTGGAGCTGCCGGAGAGCTTCAGGTTATACATATATGAGTAAAGCATGGTTGCCGACTTTTGGCAGCTTCTCTCCGGGAGATCCTGGAGAGAAGCTTGCGACGCTTGCAGGGGGCGGGGCTTAATGACGCTATTTATGCAAATCACGTCATTAGGCTCCGCCCCCTGGCTCATACTGCCCTGTTTTGACTTGAAATAGGGGTCGGGACGGGGCTTGATGCCGCAAATTGCGTCATCAAGTCCCTTCCTGTGCCTAGCAACACTAGTATAC
>WWET01000120.1:326198-338152 GCA_011038615.1 Limnodynastes dumerilii | reverse complement strand
ATGGTATGGTATATATGTGGTATTTTTCATATATATTTGTATTTACTTGTATATATACATATGTATGTTAAACACAAGAAAACAATATTTAATTATATTAGCGGTCAGACAAATAAATATATATGTCTTTTTAATAGCTATTTGTCCTATGACAATATTAGGTTGATTGCTGTTAAGCTGTGGCACCTGATCGATTTTGATATAAATAAGCACTCCTATGGGAATAGCCATCTGGCTTGAGAAAGTTTCTGTTGGAAACGAAACGCATTGCCTAGCACTTTGTTTACGGCATCCTAATTGGGATCAGCTGTGCCATCCACTCACGCTTGCTGAGACAGACTCTTTACTCCATTCCCCACGTGGATGTGGACATCGGTTCTTTTCGGCTAGTCTCTACACCTGTTGAAAGTCGCTTCTACGAGACCCTACCCGGGGATGCCCGGTAAACTTACACCACTGTCTCCTATACATGCGGCTTAGCTACCGATAGCTCCGAAGAATTATTGCTGGAACATCGGTTCCTTTCACTAATCCCCAGGCTGTCTATCGGCGCCGGAGTGTGGGGTAGGAGCCTAGTATTATTTTGGAGTCTAAACTCAGTTTCAAGCACACGTGGAGACCTTTCTTCATTGCATATATACCTAACGATTACTTCTATATTGCAAACGGGTCAAGACCCCATCATCTAGTCTATTTATCGTTTACAGGGATAATTTATTACCCACTGTTCGGCCCCCCCTAACTTCCATCAATAGGGGGTGTATTCCCTGAGGACTGTGGACCAATACTAGGGCACAAGCCTGATCCTTTACAATCACAATTATATTGTGGCAGGGCCGGTGCTAGCTCTCTGGGCACCCTAGGCGAAGTTTGGCCATCCCCCCCCCCCACACACACACACATGCACCGCACCTCCCATCCATACCAATGAAAAAAAATATATAACACAAAGTACTTACAGTTTGTGGTTGCTTCTGATCTGTCTGGTGGTCAAGTGATCCTGGGTGATCTATTGCGCGCAACAAAAAGATGGCTCCTGGTTTCTAGCTGGCACTGTGGCACATCACAACTACCTCTTCTCCTCTAGGGGTGGAGACACTTTTGGAGATTTGAATGGGAGGCGCTCACAGTCCTTTGAAATCACTGTAAGATAATTTTGTTAATTACAATGCCCCCTTCAGCGGAAAAAATATATATATATATTTATTTTTGCCCCCTTCATATGCCTCTTTCAGGTGCCCCCTTCATATGCCTCCTTTATATGCTGCCCAGTTCATGCCTCTTTATATGCCCCCTTCATGCCTTCTTTATATGTGCCCTTTCATATGCCCCTTCAGGGGTCTATGCCCCCTTCATATGTCCTCTTCAGGCCTCTATGCCCCCTTCATTTTCCCCTTCAGGCCTCTATGTCCCCTTCAGGCCTCTATGCCCCTTCATAGGCCTCATATTCCCCTTCAGGCCTCTATGCCCCCTTCATATTCCCCTTCAGGCCACTAATTAGGTATTAAAAAAAAATAATAAGAGGAGAGATAAGTGCTGATTTGTGTGACTATTAAATTAAACAATATTGCGGCATACAGGTTTTTTTTTTAAATATATATAAAATGAACCTGAAAAGCAATAGGGTCTCTAGAGAGTTCTTGAAAAGATGGTAGGAGACTTGTTATGTCCTTGATATCGTTTCTAGAGACCAAGTTCTTATAAGGAGCTTAAATGAAGGTGCAAATTATTCCTCATAGGCATCCATTATATAAAATGAAGGAAAAGAGAGACATGATTAAAAACCACCCAACATAAAGTGCATCAAACGGTCATTCTAAAATAGAAACATTGAAGGATCACTTGTAGTTTGGAAAAATTTCTTTACTGTGGTTTAAAAAGACTAAAAAAACATATGTGCATAGTTTAAAAGTCCCTAGGTATAGATGGGTCAGCGTACCCTTTTGTCCAAGTGGGAGTCAGGTGTAGTTTGTCAGAGACGCAGCCGGGACGTCCAAGTAGGCAGCTGTGCCCCGGATCCTGTCCACAAAAGGTCCAGGGGTGTGAGCTCGTCGTCCAGGGGTCTCTCTTGCTGTGGTCACTTAACGCGTTTCGGGCTCTGCCCTTCTTTAAAAGTGACTCGGTATCTCCAATGTCCCGCTTATGTAGTTTTCCAGCAGGTGATCCATTTCCGTTCTGTTCTCCTCCTACTGGGTCCTAAAGCCTAGTTTCCCTATTAGACCCTGTATGCCGCTGTTCTCACCAATGCATAGTAATTACAAGTTTCAAATAAGAGCTCATATATAACAATCTATAATAAAACAGTACATATATAAATATTAAAAAGTGATATTATTTAAATATGGTGAAAATTTTAAGTGCATATTAGTTCCTATTATATTAAATATAAATATTAAATATAAAGAGACAAGATCCCGCACCAGTCTTTAGCCATAAGGGTCACAAGACCTTGACAAAGCTTGTTGCGAAACACGTGTCGGTGTGTTCGTGGACCCCGTCTCCGTGCTGCTGCTGCTGCCAATGATTCCCTGCCTTTGTGTCCCGGTTCAGCCGTGAGTTCTTTTTTGGTGAACGCACTTGCACTTGGACAAAAGGGGACGCTGACCCGACATAACAAGTCTCCTACCATCTTTTCAAGAACTCTCTAGAGACCCTATTGCTTTTCAGGTTCATTTTATATATATTTAAAAAAAAACCTGTATGCCGCAATATTGTTTAATTTAATAGTCACACAAATCAGCGCTTATCTCTCCTCTTATTATTTTTATTTGTTACTTTTTTGGGGGTTGGGTACCCCTGAGCGAGAGATCTGCTGCAGAAATAAAGGGCACTTTTAAAGTGATATAGTAATAATTCATATCTCTAATTAGGTATTGCAGGCCCCCATCCCCAGTTTTAATTAGATATTGCAGCCACTCCCTAGTTTTACTCATATATTGCAGCCCCCTCCCTAGTTTAACTCATCTATAGCAGCCCCCTCCCTAGTTTAACTCATCTATAGCAGCCCCCTCCCTAGTTTAACTCATCTATAGCAGCCCCCTCCCTAGTTTAACTCATCTATAGCAGCCCCCTCCCTAGTTTAACTCATCTATAGCAGCCCCCTCCCTAGTTTAACTCATCTATAGCAGCCCCCTCCCTAGTTTAACTCATCTATAGCAGCCCCCTCCCTAGTTTAACTCATATATAGCAGGCCCCCTCCCTACTTTAAGTCATATATAGCAGCCGCCTCCCTAGTTTAGCTCATATATATCAGCCCCCTTCTTAGTTTAGCTCATATAGCAGACCCCCTCCATAGTTTTACTCATATGCAGCCCCCTCCCTAGTTTAGTTCATATAGCAGGCCCTCTCCATAGTTTTACTATTATGCAGCCCCCTCCCTTGTTTAGCTCATATATAGTAGCCCCCTCCCTAGTTTAGCTGATGTAGCAGGCCCCCTCCATAGTTTTACTATTATGCAGCCCCCTCCCTTGTTTAGCTCATATATAGTAGCCCCCTCCCTAGTTTAGCTGATGTAGCAGGCCCCCTCCATAGTTTTTACCCTAACAACCCCCCTCCCTAGACCCAGCCAGGAGCCACCAATGATTACTTGCCAGCTGCTCGGCTTCCCTAACTCCTAACTCCTCCGCGGCGCGCTCTTTCAAACTGATGAATGATGTGCAGCGCGACCTTGGGGTCACGCAGCGCGTCATTCATCAGCTAGGAAAGAGACAGTCTCGGTCTCTGCTGCGGTGAGTAAAGGGGGTGATGGAGAGATGAGGCTCCGTCACCCACTTTACTCACCTCAGCTCCGCAGCAGAGTCTGCGACCTCCGCGGCGCGCTCTTTCAGACTGATGAATGACACGCAGCGCGACCTTGGGGTCACGCAGCGCGTCATTCATCAGCTAGGAGAGAGACAGTCTCAGTCTCTGCTGCGGTAAGTAAAGGGGGTGACAGAGAGATGAGGCTCCGTCACCCACTTTACTCACCTCAGCGCCGCAGCAGTCTGGGGGGGGTGGCACACAAGGCAGGAATAGTCTCTTAGACTTGGTTTGTGCCAGCGTGGCACACAAGGCAGGAATAGTCTCTTAGACTTGGCTTGTGCCAGCGGGGCACACAAGGCAGAGATTAGAGAATCACAGACTTAGAGAAGGAAAGCAAGACCAGGCTTGGGATGCAGGATTGATTGACTGGACCTTGTTGCAGGGTTGCTGGACCAGGCTGTAAATCAGGGTTGCTGGACCGGGCTGTAAAGCAGGGTTGCTAGGCCGGGCTGTAAAGCAGGGTTGCTGGACCGGACTGAACTGCAAGGCTGCTGGACCGGACTGGACTGCAAGGCTGCTGGACCGGACTGGACTGCAAGGCTTCTGGACCAGACTGGACTGCAAGGCTGCTGGATGGACTGCGAGGACCACAGCAACTGGTACCAGAAAAGGACCCAGGACAGCGGAACTAGGACAGCAGGACCAGTACAGCGAGACCAGGATGGCGAGACCAGGACAGCAAGACCAGGACAGTGAGACCAGGATGGCAGGAGCAGGACAGCGAGACCAGGATGGCAAGACCAGGATGGCAGGACCAGGACAGCGAGACCAGGATGGCGAGACCAGGCACCTAGAAAAAACTAATTGTTCTGGCAACGAGGATAGAGTGTGCAGAGTTTAAATAGGCCGCCTTACCCGCTGATTGGTCAGAGTTTTGACAGGAGCGCTGCCATTAGAGATTCAGGAGCGTGTGACCAGATCCAAGATGTCAGCGCCCACGGACCGGAGGTACCGCTGGACTTGGCGCCAGAAGTTCACGTGGAGCGCCAGGATCATACAGCAGGAGGGTGAGTAGTAGAGGCTGACACTATGACTGTGACAATCTCTGAGCTTTCAGAACACCAGAAGCCCGGGAGAAAATTGCAGACTGTCGACACATGGTCCGGTAAGTGCAGTGTTTGCCGCGATTTGTAACACAAGTGAAGGGCTAATTGTATAATAACATAGGACCGCATTCACACTTAATAACTAATATCTAAATGTATGCATGCTGTGTGCATATCTTGGCTTTTTTTGTGTATTGCACATGTTACGCATGGATCCCTGTAATGCACGGAGTTCAACTCCATGCCTAATGAGATCCATAAGAAGGGGCGTGTCCCTTCTCTGTAAGTAGGTAGTTAAAAAAAGTGGGGGAGGCTTTTAAATTGGGCATTATAGGCTGGGTTTGCAAAGTACGCACATACTATAAAAAAATAAGCACCAGGGCCGGTGCTCGCATGTCTGGCGCCCCCTGCAAAAAATAAATTTGCATCCTCCCCTTTTATAAATTATTTATTAATTCAATAATGGCTTTCTTCTTTTAGTACAAATCATAAAATAATTCTCCTTCATCATATTGTGCCCTTTCATGCTCACGCTATGCCCCTTTTTATAATCACCCTGCTTGTGCCCCCTTTTAAATCATCACCCTGCTTGTGCCCCCTTTATCATCATCACCCTGCTTGTTCCCCCTTTTGATAATCACCCTGCTTGTGCCTCCTTTTGATAATCACCCTGCTTGTGCCTCCTTTTGATAATCACCCTGCTTGTGCCCCCTTTTGATAATCACCCTGCTTGTGCCTCCTTTTGATAATCACCCTGCTTGTGCCCCCTTTTTATAATCACCCTGCTTGTGCCCCCTTTGATAAATGTTACATAATCCTGCTTGTGCCATTACTTACCTTAACTTTTCTTTCTTCTCTTTGTACGTCTGCCTTCACGTCGTTCAGCAGTGCTTCTTTCTTTTGTCCTGGCTCCTCTCTAATAACGTCGGATGTGATGACGTCACACCCGATGTTTAGTGAGAAGGGAGCAGGAAGGAGCCAGGACAGAAGAAGGAGGATGCTGGGTCCCGGCCAGGGCAGTCTTAACAGAATTGTAGGCTCTGGGCAAAGCAATGCAAGGGGGCCCTACCCACCCATTCACAGAAATAAAAATGTCACCCAGTATTCCCAAATCATGTCACTCCAGCCCCCCATCATGTATCTCTAGCTCCCAGTATCCCTATGTGTCGCTAGCCCCCCAGTATTCCCAAATCATGTCACTCCAGCCCCTCCTCATCTGTCCAGCTCCCAGTATCCTTATAATGTGTCTCCAGTCCCCCAGTATTCCCAAATTATGTCACTCCAGCCCCCATCATGTGTCTCCAGCCCTCAGTTCATCATCATGTCTCTCCAGGCTCCCATCATGTGTCTTCAGCCCCCCAGTATTCCCAAATCATGTCCCCCCAGTCCCCCATCATGTGTCTCCAGCCCCCAGTTCACCATCATGTCTCTCCAGACCCCCACCATGTGTCTCCAGTGCCCCAGATCCCCATTATGTATTTCCAGCCCCCAGTATTGCACAACATATCTCTCCATCTCCCCAGTTCCCTATCATGTTCCTCCATCCCCCCATTATGTCATTCCAACCCCCAGTATTCCACAGCATGTACTTCCAGTGCCCCATCATGTCTCACCAGTCCCCCAGTTCTCTATCAAGTCTCTATAGCCCCCCCACTTCCCTATCA
Organism: Limnodynastes dumerilii; assembly: GCA_011038615.1. Classification (NCBI taxonomy): domain Eukaryota; kingdom Metazoa; phylum Chordata; class Amphibia; order Anura; family Limnodynastidae; genus Limnodynastes; species Limnodynastes dumerilii. The sequence goes on along the minus strand of WWET01000120.1, from coordinate 331,641 downwards.
TGTATAATGTATTTGGCCCATTAGATTGTAATAAATGCAAGTTGCCCAGATACACTGTAATAATAGTAAGTTTCATCGTTAGCAGTCTATTAATATAATCTAGGAACAATTTTATAAAATGTATTATATAAGAAAAAGTGGATTGAATATTCATGTTTTATAATTGAAAGAATAGGAATAAAAAAACTTTTTATTTGGAAAAAGAGAAAAGTGTCCTGATATGGAATGAGAAAAGCATTGGAATATCTATAAATAAACCTTTATGTGAATGACTAAAGAAATTGAAATGTGAGTGGCCATCGTGGCGTTTAACTTTTATTGTTATTTGGAGGTGGTGCACTAGAGTATTTCTTTTTCTTTTCTGCACTCTGCAAATCATCGGGACCCTGTGAAAGAAAAAGAGGGGTTATCACACTGGAAGTTGGAGAGAAGGAACATAAGGAATCTCTACCACACGCTTGAATTGGAGGAAGAGCAACCCTTGGAGACAGACAGTGTTGGAGAGGAGAAAGAAAAAAGCCTTTTCTATGTGCCTGAAAAAATGTGAGTAGCCATTTACGTGGGGGTCTGGATTTTTTTGAAGGTGACAGGCTACACAGGGTTTTGTTTCTGTTTTTGCTTTGTTCTGAGGGAGAGGAACCAAAGGAGAAAGGGAGCACACTTGCAAGGAAGAGACAAGTAGTAAGGAGGAAAATAGACTATATGAGAGAACTGTGTGGAGATCCAACTAGTTTAAGAACCTTTTCTGGAGGAAATAAAAAACATTTTAAAGACTATTCTGAAAAAGTGTTTTTGAGAAGAAAAAAGGGGGCGCCTGATTAAGGACTTGGGTTACCTTTGTCTTTTGTGTCATAATCTGGTTGTATATCGGTTTATAACAGCATAAGGGGGTTATAGTTGTTCCCCTACAACCCATACATTTGGGCAGACCCCAGGGAGCGCAGGACTTGGTGTAAAAAAAATTTTCTTTGTTTTTCTCATTTTTAAATATTTTGCCTAATTTGTCATTAAATCATGAATTAGGATAAATATTAATATGGATGTAGTGTATTTATGTGATATATAAATGAGTGCAACCTATGTATGTCTCCAATCACATTTTCTCCCCCTGTATCAATACACCCTCCCCCCTTTTCCCCCTATATCTATATTATAGTAATAATACCTTCTTATTCCTACTGTATGTGCAGTCTTTTTCCTCTGTATTTGTACAATGTTCTGGGGGCATTGGCAATTGACAGATTTTCTACTTACCTAACTCTGAAGCCCGATCCTCTCCCCTTGTCACAGATCAGCAGCTGCAGCCTCCCAAGATCAAGCAGCCCGCCCTGCACTGTGTACCGTACACTCAGTTTCCTGTGAGGATGGGCTCCTCACAGGAAACTGAGTGTACCATGTGACTGCTGCACTACTGGGAAGTCACAGGCTCTGTGTTGGAGCTCAGAGCCAGGGTATTAGTCTCAGCCTGAGCTCTTTTATGGCAGGATCTATTCAGCTAGCACTGCATTACAGTTTATCAAAGAGGGTGTGGAGTGGAGGCTCCATCAACCCCCTTCATGCTGACACCCAGTGCAGTCCACATCCCCCCTGTGATGCCACTGGCTGAAGGGCCCCTTGATGTGTGGGGCCCTTGGGCACTAGCCCAAACTGCCCAGTGGAAAAGATGGCCCTGGCCCCGGCGGCACCAGTGCCGCCATATTAAGTAAGGAACTTAATCTTTTTGTATTTTTTTTTGTCTGGCGGAAGGACCAGCGGGAGATTGTGGCAGAGGGAAGCACCTCTCTGCTTACCGGGTTCCAACGGCCCTGATAAGCACAAAGATACACACAGAGAGTTAAGGTAGCTCTATGGACATAGAAGTTTGTAAAGATCCGTAAGAACAAGGAGAGTGTCATGGGAGTTGCTTTACCACTAAGGTGCGAATACTTTCGAATCCACGAGTATTTATTTCAAACTTATCTGTGAAACAGGCCCATGATCATTATGCCTGTGTGTTAGTAATATTGTTAGAAGAAGTAAACAGGCCAGATTTACTAAGTAGAGATTTTCAAAGAGTTTCAAGCGTTGGCTATAAAAAAAAATCGCCAAAAATTGCTACTGTTTAAATTGCCATGACAATTTATAAAAGGCAGAACATACAAATCGCTGTATTAACTATACAGCGATTTGTAAAATATCTGCAGTCACTCAAAAGTCGGGCAAATAAAAAGAGGTGGGTGTAAGTGTTGATTTCCTAGGAAACTTTAACTTTGTTAAAAAAAAACCCCACCTTTAAAAAAAATCTTTAAAAAAACTAAACGTTAAGAATAAGTGTCATTCCTGTTGCGGCATGATATTAACCATTAGCATGCTGCAGCATATAGTACTATAAAACACAGCATGCCCATGTATTACAGGGCATGCTGGGCCTTTTAGTACCATAAGCAGCAGCATGCCAAGGGTTAATAGCATGCCACAAAATATACAATTGCCCCCCATAAATATTAAATACATACTATGTCCCCGTACATATTACTAAACATAACATTCCCCTGTACATTGAAATAAATAATTAATGCCCCAATACATATAACTTAATTAATCATGCCCCAATACATATAACTTAATAAATTATGCCCCATAGAAAAAAAATAAGACATGCCCCGGTACATATAACTTAATAAATCATGTCCCAATACATACAACTAAATAAGTCATGCTCTGATACATATAACTTAATAAATTATGCCCCATAGAAAAAAAATAAGACATGGTCTGGTACATATTAAAAAATAATTAATATCTTGATACATATAAATAAGACATGCCCTGGTACATATGAATAAGACATGCCCCTATACATATAAATAAGACATGCCCCTGTACATATAAATAAAAAAGTAATGCCCCCCCCCCCGTCATTAAAAATAACTTAACATGTCCCACTAAGTATTTCTAATATGTTTAATGTGTCCCTTCATTATATTTAAAAAATGAATATCCCAAAAAAATGTAAAAATATTAAATATTGTTCATACTTATGGTTCTGTAGTTTTATTTTCTTCCAGGCGACAGGGTGAGTCCGGGCCAGGATCTTCTTGAGGCTGTTGATTGGAGACCGGTTCTGCGTCTTCCTGGTCCCTCCGACACTTGACTAATGTAATTTTAGGGCCCATATTTATACCAACACATAAAAACAGAAAGTTGTAAGACAACCTTCAAAGTACTACCTCAGGTGCACTAATATACGTCACTAATTAAGAAAACACTGTATCCATGTAACTTTATAAAGCAGTAAAAATTACTTTATTGATATGCATTTAAATATTTGCGAATAAATCCACCACAGACTTGCAACATAATGCCAGGAGGAATATTAAATGACAGATATTTGTATCAAAAACATCTCATATTAGATACTTGAGAAGTAGCAAACAGTTGCAGATAGATACAATCATACTTATCCTCCAGGCTTCCGGACAAACACTCGTGAGCAGTTCCAATGTGCTGAGCAGCTGAAGTACGCCCTATTGTAACAGTTGAGCTGACCCTAGTGTTCCCCTAGAGTCCTCACGGGCTCGCTTCGCCTTTCCAGGCAGGTATGTATCCCACCCTATGCTAATTACCACCATACCACATTCCGATACCGGAAGCAACACACGTGGACGGCAGGGCTTCTCCGATTGCTGTTCCTGCCGAATTCAAAGCATCCTTCTAAACGCGTTTCGCGTTACCAGCTTCAATGGGGAGAATGTAACATATTTTGGGCTCCAGGTATTTAACGAATCAAGCTACCAATCACAGCTCCGTGAGGGCCCCTCCTGATTTGACAACGTAGTTACATCTAAAATTCTAAGACAAATCAAGGTTAAAAATTGTGTCAAATCCATGTATACAGTGTTAATTAACATGATCAATGATAAGGCAACTCATACTTATTAGTATATTCCAAATAATTAGCAATAGTCTATTGACTAGATCTAATCCAAGCATGGACAAAACACCCAGAATGATCTTAAAGGTATACACCCCAAGAACAATTTATAAAGGGGAAACTGACAATAGGTTCCTTAAAGGGCAAGTAACCAAACTTACAGTAGAATGGCAACAAGGGATATTAATACTCCTAAATTCTACACACATGGGCTCCCTTATTCCTTGTAATGGGACAAGAGAGCCACAGAGACAGATGACCTTCAGAATCAGGTCTAAAATCGCTCAAACCAAATATTAGAAAGGGAAAAATGGGACATAATTCTGATATAAGGTTATTGTTATAGAAAAGGAGTTTTAACAAGACAGAAGAAAAACAAATTTTTTAATCAGTATAAGAAAAATTAGAAAGGGTAATTCTAAGTATAAAGCGCTTCAAAAATGTGGCAATTTAAGCTTCAACAAAGCAGTAGTAAACAAAGTGTATATAACACATCCACACTCTCGTGGTTGTAACGATGATCAGAATAATGATAGCAATTTCACAAAAACGAACAAACATGAATCAATGTCCATGCAATGAAATCTGGGTTTGAACAATCTTATGTGATCAATAGTTCAAATACATGACAACCATAGCCAGGGAATTTCCAGGATAGATACACGCAAGTGACTGCAATGGGGATTTAACCCTGCAGACTGTTACAGTAGCGCGTGTGCCGTGTCTTCAGACTTTAGAGTACCAGTCTCAAGTGCAGTGCTGCAAGATAATAGTTGACTTACAGTTTCAGAGGTTCTGCAAAGGATAATATTGGTCCCTCCAGTCGTCGGAGATAGGTAAAAGCAGAATGACAGGTGTCCTTGTTTTTCCTCCGCCGCACACTTGTCTCAGTCTGTGTGTCTAATGGTCCGTTACAGCCTCACTCGCATACTTGCGTCTGAGTGGCTGTTTTCAAACTCCAATTTGCGAGGCAATAGACGTGGCACCATGCGGGGAATGGAAATAATCATAGGGTGATAACATCAAAACACTGAAATAGATTTATTTGTGTATATACTTACAAAACAAAGTGTGACACCAACAACAAGTGTTAATATCAGTAAAAGCATGTGATGATTTACAGCTCATCAAACTGTCGGGAATTATGCATCACTGGTATCCAGGTGACTTTCCAATTTAAAAATAGGTCCAATATAACAAAGTCCGTATTTGGATTTCACAACAAGCATATAGCCAACGCGTTTCTCACCAGTTGTTTGAGGACACTCCCGGAGGAATATCTTGGCTCAGAGCATCAAAGTAAGGCAGTCAGCAGCGCCGGCAGGCAGCCTCGATAACACCGACCGTCAGCTGGATCAGTCCTTCCAACATGTGCTGCGTTCAGGAGCGGGCCGTCGGAGATCATATGCTGCACCTCACTGATGGCTAAGGTTAGTAGGCGTGTCCCTACGCGTTTCGTTGGTGTACAACTTCGTCAGGGGGAATTTGATGAATTAAAACTCCTGCACAATGAAGCGGCCCCTTCTTTTT
>WWET01000120.1:301885-316114 GCA_011038615.1 Limnodynastes dumerilii | reverse complement strand
TGTTTAATTAATACTGTACTATGGCTTTAACCAGTATTCCTTATATGTAACCTATTTTTTTTATCATTCAAACAATGTATAACTCAAAGATCAAGGACAAATGCTCTACTTGGCAACTACTGAATTATCATATCTGAAAATAGAACTATACTGTCATTTCTGGGTTTTATTTTAAACTTTGCTAATCAAGGACAGCTCTGGTCATTATCACACTTGTAACATGTACCAGTTTAAGAATGGATCAGAACTGTCAGTAAAATATAAAATTACAATTTCTGAAATGTTCACATACAGCAAACACAACCACCCTAGTACCTCTGTGTAGTGTTATAATAGTGTAAGAATGATATGTATCCTAGCTCTTATGGTGAAGCATTATAAATGTACTGTTTAGAGGCGCAACTAGATCTTTGTGGGCCCCACAGCAGAATTTTAAAGAGGCCCCCGGGTCTTATATACACACACACATATACAATAATACACAAAAAATGATCACTGAAAAAAAGTGAATACTTGTTATTCTTAACAACGAAGAGAATATTTACATTACAATTAAGTAATTCATAATATAGTATAAACTGTGACTTGACCTCTTACAACTTCATGCTATGCTACAGCCACACATTAACCCCCCTCCCCCTCTGCCCACATGCTACAGCCACATATTAACCCCCCCTATGTCCACATGCTACAGCTACACATTAACCACCCCCCGCCCACATGCTACAGCCACACATTAACACCCCCTTCCTATATACGACAGCCACACATTAACCTTCCCTGTGCCAACAGGCTTCAGCCACACAGGCCCCCTGTGCCCATTGTTTACAGCTACACATTAACCTCATTCTGTGCCCACATGCTACAGCCACACTTTCTTTCTCTTATACTTTGTTTTTTCCTCTTAATTATTCCCTCCCTTCTTTGAAGTAGCATCTACACCTCCAAAGCAGTGGAGATGCAGCCTTGTCTGATGTAGTACTGAAAATGCCTTATTGTTGACTCCCAAATTTACATGGAGTGGTATTTTGTACTTTACAGCAGCTCCATCCACAAACCTGGGATCTGTGTTAATGTCCCCACTTGCCATGTGACTCTACCCCCTCAGGGTTTACTCAGAGAGGCATCTCCACCTAGACCTAACTAATGCAGACTAGAAAAAAAATAGAAACATAGAAAGTGACGGCAGATAAGAGCCACATGGCCCATCTAGTCTGCCCATTTGTTTATTGAAAACTATACTGACCCTAGACCCTATTTACTCTCAATTTGGGTTTCAATTTAGGATACCCTTATATTTATCCCAAGCATGTTTAAATTGTTCTACTGTATTGGCCTCAACCACCTCAGATAGGAGAATATTCCATTTATCTATCACCCTTTCAGTGAAGTAATTTTTCCGCACATTTCCTTTGAATCTACCATCCTCCAGTTTGTATCCATGCCCTCGTGTTCTATTACACCTTTTCTTTTGAAAAATGGTACCCTCCTCTAGCTGGTCACAACCCTTGATGTATTTGAAAGCTGCTATCATGTCCCGCCTCTCCCTTCTCTGCTCCAAGCTATACATGTTTAGTTCCTCTAGCCTTTCTTGGTATGATTTGTTACAAAGGCCATGGACCATTTTAGTTGCTCTTCTTTGCACAGTCTCTAATGTATTTATGTCTTTCTGGAGATATGGCCTCCAGAACTGAACACAGTATACTAGGTGAGGGCGTACCAATGATTTATAAAGGGGCATCACTACTTCTCTCTTTCTGCTACTAATTCCTCTCCCTATGCAACCAAGCATCTGACTTGCCTTTTTCATTGCTTTGTTACATTGATTGGCTACCTTCAAGTTACTGGAAATAATGACTCCTAGATCCCTTTCCTCCTCGGTAAGAGGGTTATTAATAGATCTCTGTCACCCAACATAAAGAGAAATGCCCAGCCTATCTGCCTTCTTGGTACCGCTACAAGTATGAAGAGAGAGAAGAGCAGGCCATGTCACCTTCCCTCATTTCTTTGCCCTTTGGTTAGGCCTATGGAGCTTTTGGACCATTGATCATGCTGCAGCGGGTTGGCAGAATTAATCCCACTTGACATACCACCTATTCTTGCCACAGTACAGTATAGCCCTTGCTTACTTGCTTACCTGGGACCTTTATTTCATCTGTCAGTTTTATTCATTATTGAGTTTACCACAACCTGCCCTCATTTTACTCCAGATGCAGTGGTTGTGCATGCATGCTGATTTGCAGTAGTGAAATGTGCAAAGTGAATGTTCAAAGTGAATCACCTACTAATGCCCTTACCTCTTTGACTAACTTTCATACCAGTTGGTCTTCTTATGGTCTTCCCCTTTACGATCTCATGAAGTTGCACGATCCCGAGATCTAGTCCAGTTTTTCTGGCAGGGGATATGTGCAGCGTTCCCTCTCATCTAATGATGAGTCTGGTTTGATATGACTTCTTTCACTAATAATGACAAATTACATGCAGCAGCTAGACTGGTTTTCCTTGTAAAATGCTCTTCTAGAACTGGTCTACTCTGTCTTTATCTACATTGGTTGCCTGTATTTTACAGAATCAAATACAAAATCCTTTTGCAAACCTACAAAACCATTAATAAGACTGTATACACAAACATATTTATCTCAAGATATATTCCAGCTTTTTCTCTCAGATCTTAATAGGATATACAGCTCTCATTTGTACTTAATAAATGCTCTGATTCCAGGTTATAGGACTTTTCTCGGGCTGCACCCACTATCTTTAATACTCTTCTTCGTCCATTAATAATATCCACTGCTCACCAAATTTCCAAGCACTACTTTAAACCACTTTAAACAAGGAAGCTAATCCTAAATACCATCGGGCAGCTGACTTCCGGAAGTCACTTGCTGATGTCAGGTGAATTTCTGCCACTGTGCTTGCACACGCCAGATGTTCTGTAACAAAAATGTCCTTGTGTATGGAACTGAGTTCTGTACACAATGAGATCTGTCCAATGGGGCATTACAAGACTGTTTGCCTAAATCAAATTTTTAAACTTACTTCTTAGCATTTCTCTACTATATTCACAACTACTTTGGTACTAAAATTAGATTTACTTTGCTAAAATTACCTTCAGTTTTGATACTAACACTGCTTTAAGTTCCTACACAGCACTGAGCACTTTTACCATACAATCTGTCTTGTCCATTGTGTAATTTATAGCACTTGCCCTTAATTATCAATCCCCAAGGTCATATAGACAGTAAGCTTGCAGGCAGAGCATTCTTACCCACCTACTCTGTTCGATACTATTTAAATCATGTTATCATGATTGATAAAATCAGAAAGTACTACACATTATTATATAAAACCTCCTATTAAATAAGCTACATTTAACAACCAATTCTGTGGCATGTCTGCCTGGTTGATAATGTCTGTTGGGAAAACCAGCATGGAAGTAAAGTCATATATGTTGATAGTCTTTATCATTATTTCTTAAATGAGTTAGGACATGAAAAAAATGTCTTAGTCCATAAAATGATGATGGGCTATGGATTGCTTCCCATCAGTGTATAGGTGAAACTCTTTTTAGCTGGATGAACTGACATAATGGCAAAATGCATGAGATATGTAGGGGCCAATAGGGTTGTTATCACTGATAAGCTTGGTTGTTTTAGCATAGGATAGACCCACTGAGTAACAAGAAAACATAGGCCTGCGCTTCTAATCAAATATATGACATTTATGCAAGTGTATATATAATTGGAGAGGTGCAGCCAAGGACCAAGAGTGGCCAATGTGTAACTACAAGGAACAAAAGAGTTCCGGCACTCCAAACAAACATTATATAACACTAACATAACATAGTGTTATATAATGTTTGTTTGGAGCGCCGGACCTCTCTTTTATTTCCTTGTAGACCCACTGAGTTTGTTTAGCTCATTTCAATAGCACACCTCTAACCATACATTGAAAACATTAAAGTATGGTACACATACAAACTGAATTAGGGGACAATGGAAAGAGACCATCAAGAGGCATGAAAGATGTTCAGTTGATATAAGAGATACATTCATGTACCAACACAATACTCCCGGTTTCATCTGTTTTGCTAGTGATTTTCTTATCAGCTCTCGGTTCCATTAATTCTTTTTCTGATCAGCTTTTTCCTAGGATAGATGTGGCTGGCATACTCCGAGCATGCATTTTTCTCTCTTGTCGTCGAGAGTTTGTTGTGGGGTTTTTCACCTTCCTAAGGTGAAGGCCATGAACCCCCTTCCATTTGTGTCTTCACTGACAAGTCATTGTTTTTTTATTGGCATTAAATAGCTGGTGGTCAGTTTTTTGGTTTGTCGATTGAATTTGGTCAGTGTTATGGCATCAGGGGTATGTGTTATTCATTTTTCCTCTGCATATTGTCATCTTTAATAAGTGAATCTAGTCCTCCCTTTACAATATTTTTAATGCAAACCTAGTTGACAATGATTCTTTTTCCCAACCTGCCATTGGTCTGATTATTGCCGCTATGTTTGATCTGAAGTAGTTAGTCTCTTGGTTAGTTTTTGTTACAATTTCTATGTAACCTAGTGGGAGGTACAGAGTCTAAAAGGACAAAAGGAATAGACAACAGGGCCAGAGTACTATATGCCAGAAATGAGCAAAGGAGCAGTTTAAAGATACTTCGAACAGGTTACAGATGAAAAGAACTGGATATAGGTTCTGAAAAAAAAGATACAAGCACAAAGAGCTGGATGTAGGCACTGAAAACAGATTTCAGGCAACGGTTCTGAATATATGTACCTAATACAGAATTTTGCCACCAGGTACTGGTACTTCTAAAGGAAAGAGCAGGATACAGGTACCAAAAACAGAATTCAAATATTGAGAGTTGCATTTAGAACAGGGTATATGTTAAATTTGGATTCCAAATGGGAAAGCAAGAAGCACAAACAAGATAGAGGTAGGCAGAAATGTAACCTAGTACTATGGAATTGGTGAAGTGCACATGACTTCTTTGGTAAACCTAGATACATGGTATAACTGTAAGTAAGCTTCTGAGATATAATGGTTTAAGGCTCACAGTGAAGCCACTCAGCCTTGGGCTTTATGGCTTTAAAATACCTTTTCAATAAACTAGATGTTCTAATATTATAAAATGTTATTATATTCTAAAATGTTGATACTCCCTGCACCAAGGGTAGTTTCTGCATATGTGAAACAAAACAAATGAGATAAGTTCAGTTATAGTATCACATTTTAACAATAGGGGAGTTTTCTTGGTTTTTTTATGACTGCTTTTAAATTTTGTGTATTCTAGAGCAGGGGGTTCAACGCTATCATCAAGAACCACTAACAGTACATGTTTTCCAGATCTCTTCATAATCACAAATGATATAATGAGTACCACCTGTGGATCTTTTCACATATGTAAGTCAGTAATGCCACACCTGTGCTCCAGCAAGGAGACCTGGAAAACATGCACTGTTAGTGGTCCTCGAGGATTGGGTTAAGAACCCCGGCTTTACATCTTAATGTGCATAGATTTAGCTGATCCCCTGAACTTGTGTAACCCAGGAAGACATGGAAAAATAAATATGCTATAGTATATAAAACTTGTTTACTCCAGTCTACTGCTCATTCCCACAATGGCAATTTATTCAATTTAGATGAGGAATGATATCAGGCAGAAGGGTGTCTAGAAAAATGTTTATTAGTTTATTGAAAGGAAAGTTTTTGTGTGTTAAGGCACTACAACTAATTTAGATGAGCAATAAAGATTGACAGGGCTGCTTTTTTCCAGGATCAGACTTGTTTGTCAGACAGGTCTTTAGGGGTGAAGTAATTGCAATGAAGGTGTAGGAAAAAGTTCTGAATGGTGAATAATTTGATGTAGGTACTTCTTCATAAGTAAAATTCAGGTAGTAACTTACTAAAATTCAGCCATGTGATATAGAAGTCATAGAGAGTGGTAATATATAGGGGTAAGGTTCCCGATTTCCAAGGAAATATTAATAGGAACGTTAGACGATCTCATCTGTATAGTTTATATACATACCAGAAATATGTTTTTTAATTGCCTGTAGCTGTATCTTTGTTCAGATATTCTATCCCATGAAAAAAGAACATAAAACAGAGCTTAGTGTGTACCATAAAAAGTACCTTTAACTTGCAATACTTTTAAAACATACATACCTGATAATAAAAACCCAAAACAATGTAGCATTAAATAAAATACAGTCTTAGCTGCCATGGAGCTTGTGGTCCTCCCGCTGTGCCCAGACTCTAGGGGCCTGATCCAGAACTACGCCGATGCGCTGTGCTTACTAAAGCACAGCATATCGACGTTCACTCTCCCAGACACTCCCGGGGGAAGTGTCAGTGAATCGTGCATTAGCCGGGGCATCCATTTAATCTCTCGCATTACAGTCTGATTAAAAACTTTTTTTTAATCAATTAATTTATTATCATGGGATAGTGTTAATGTCTTAGTCTTTTAGTAGATTTGGTTTGTCATTTTAAGGGAGCTGTCCAAGTAGTATATTCCTTACTATTACTAATAGGTAGCAGCAAAACTATATAAAGGTCAGGAAAAAACCTATGCACATAGTATTGGAGCAGGAATACAGACATATGAAAACTAGTTAAAACAATTTATATCTAAACAAAAATACAGCTACAGGCAATTGAAAATTATATATCTAGTACGCATACAGTCTATGTAGAAGAGATCATCTAGCGTTCCTATTATTATCCTATATATTATCACTCTCTATGACTTTTATATCACAATGTACTAAGTTACTACCTGAATTGTATATATTTTTTCTCTCCTCTCCCCATCTCTTTTTGTTTTTTGTTTACACTCACCAATAATGGAGTTTTAACAACAATATAGAACACTAACGTTTCTTGAAAAATACCTACATCAAATGATTCTCTCTTTGGCACTTTTTCCTACACCATTATTGCAATGACTTTATTTATTTATATGTTTGCAAATTAAACTGCCTCTGTTTTTTTTCCATTTCACAAACTATGGTAGTACCTGTAGTTCTCCAAATATAAAATGTATTGATTAAACTATATATACTTATTAGCCGAAGCATTGTGGGAAGAGTTCTAGTGCTTTCATAACTTGGATATAGTGAACTGAATATTTTTGCAGGCCACTTTGTGCTGTAACTGGTTTGCTAGAAGGGGGATGTCTGAAGATTTGTTCCCCCCGTGATTTCCCTTACCCTGGCTGAAAAGCCGAGTGCAGGTAACCACTATTGAGGGAACCCCATGTTAACATTATTCATTAGTCAATTTTGGTATTACATATAAAGTGTAGGTATATTTATATTTGTTGACAAAAAGCTTGTAGGATAATTGCAAAAAAAAATTAGCTTCTGCTATGTTTGTACTTAGTGTATGAGCGTGTGTATGTATTCAATGTGTGTGTGTGTATGTGTATGTACTTAGTGTATGGTCGTGTGTGTGTGTGTTTGCGTGTATGTATTTAATGTGTGTGTGTGTGTGTGTGTGTGTGTATGTGTATGTACTTAGTGTATGGGTTTGTGTGTGTGTGTATGTGTTTGCGTGTATGTATTTAATGTGTGTGTGTGTATGTGTATGTACTTAGTGTATGGGTGTGTGTGTGTGTATGTGTGTTTAAAAAAAAAAGGTCTCTTATATCCTTTGTTTTCACCAAGTTCTTTTGTTTTCACCATAGTTCAGTTACTAATGTTTTTTTTCTTTGTGTTCTATCACATAAGTATGACTATTATAATGGCTTCATTTATGCAGAAAACAATTTGGTTTAAAGAATATCTGTTTCAATTAGTTTGTTATTGCAGTTTCAGATAATTGAAAACTTCTTAAATCTAAGCTCTTAAATGAAATCTTAATAGTGGAGGAATTGGGGAGTGAGTGTGAGATATATGTCAGGGATTTTATGCATTATAGGTCAGATTTTTTTCTTCAGAAACCTTTTTCACAATTTTACATGTTCACATTTCAAAAGCATATTCATATATGTTATTTTAAATGGTTTAATTATAATCTATTATAAGCCCTTATACCACAATGAAAGCATTTCATATAATATTATTATATTCAAATTAACTTGAAAGGCCCATTTAATTGGTAAGACAGAGGACCTGATTCAGAGTTTCAGAGGACAATTATTGAGAGAACGAGAATTCAGTGTCAGAATTCTCGTTCTCTCAATAATTGTGGCAATGCCCAAAGGGTATAAATATACCACAATGACTGTACATCTGTCATTAGCGTCAGGATTTCCTGCATGCAGGACATAGTTTGCGTCGTCTATATATATTTTTTTAAAGAAGGGGACAGGGATCTGGCATTTTTTTTATTTCTTTAGATTTTGAAGGGGCACATGTGGCTATATTTTTGTATTTTATATGTGGGCACTGTACTTTTTTTTTAATGAAAGGGACGGGTATTGGCATAATTTTATTATTTTACATTATATGGGGGCACGTGGATGTTAAACAATTTTATTTTTAGAGGGCACAGATTGTTTTTTATTTTTTAAATGGAATGGGCATGTAACGCTTTTTTGGTGCAGGGCATGCTGCCGATAATAGTACTACTAGCGCAAACATGCCTTGTCATTCATGGGCATGCTTGTACTTGTAGTTCTACTGGCAGCAACATGCCCTGTCGGGCCGTTCTTTCTTTATTTTCCTAGGTTGCGGCGGAGGGGGTTGTGGTGGAAGGGGTTAATTTTGTGCTTGGCCTTTTTTTTTTTTTTTACTAATTAGTTTTTCTTTTTTTCAGCTCCGGTGAGCTGCACCTACACCGTGAACCTTCTCTGAGATGGTGTAAGCGTAAGGCTTATTAAGCAGTCATCGGACTTAAGCAGCCACCGGACCGCAGTGGAAACAGTATTTAAATGAGAAAAGCGACCCTTTTCTCATTTGAATATCTTTCCACAGGCGCAGCCTGGTCGGATGCGATCACAGTCGGATGGGTACTTTTGCGCCCATCTTTCTGTGCGCGCTCCCAATCTGGGCATGCACAGTGGACATTTTGGCTGCTCTTCCGTCTGAAAAATAGACGGAAGCGCAGCTCTGAATCAGGGCCAGAAACATTTGAAATTTGTGTAACTTGTGTAACTATATAACTAAGTTATATAACTTATTATTTGTTGGTTAATGAATAGCAAAAAACAGCACAAACAATTTAATATATTTCATTATAATTATTTATGTAGTTGCATACACTTATGGAAAATATGACTTCATTTTTAAGACTGCATGGTAAAACAATGCTAACTTTTTGATTATTCCTTATACTGTACATGTGTTAGTACATACACCTACAAATGTACTTTGGAGAGTCAGAAGTTACATTAGTTTCTTTGTTGACCAAAACAAAACAAAAAAACACTGAACTTTTCAGTATCAGACACTTTGCAGATACAATTTAGAATTATTTAGAATTATTGTGGTTCATTTCATCCCTAACATTTGGGGCCTAATGGATATTATTATTATTATTATTATTATTATTATTATTATTATTATTATTATTATTATTATTATACATAGAGAAAGCATGATTATTATTATTATTATTATTATTATTATTATTATTATTATTATTATTATTATTATCATAAACGATACCTGCTGAGATCCCCAAGGACAGGTAAAACCTATTTTAAAGGCTAAATCTCATAATTAGCAGAGTGATGTTTGGATCTGTAGTTAGAGAACCACATGCATTTGATCATCACAGGTCTGTACAATTTGCAATAGGTTATCTAGGATCTGGTCCTATGAACAATAATTATATTATCTATTATCTATATATTAACATATCTATAAAAAGAGTAAGCTATAGCAATTGCTGGTCCATGAGATCTAAAACTAGAAAAGTAATATGTGTAAATCCCTGTATCACCTAATTATAAATTAGGTGAACAAATGTCATACTGATTTTACTCCACATAGTTTCATAGTCTATGTCTAATAAGCATAATACATAATTTCATAAATTAAAACTCAATATTCCTCTATGCTACAGATAAATAATAATAATAATAATAATAATAATAATAATACTGATACTTAAACAAAATCTCGTTCCAACAGTTATCTAGGTTGTATAGTGAGAGGCAGGGTCATAACTGAACAAGAGAGAAAGCTTTTTATGAAATGAAAGGGCCTGAGTTCAGGATTGGTACTTGGGAGGGGCTTGGTGAAAGGTGAGAAAAAGAAAAAGGCTTTCGGTGAGATACAAGGTAATAATTTTGGCCTGTTTCACAAGACCTTAGTTATGTGGTTTAGCTTCATATTTACTTGACTTTATAGTCTATCCTTTAGATGCTTTCATCCCTCTTTCACTAATTTGTGAACTACCTATTTGGGCAAGGCCATCTGAGGATGTAGGTAGATTTAGGCTATATTTTTAGTAGATTAAAAGAATAAAAAAACCTGTTCAGAGATCAGCTTCTAGTGCAAATGGGGTTTAGAAATGTTTGACAATAGCAAATAACAAGACATTACTTAAATGTGGCTGCTGAGAGCTAATAGTAGTGCTGGGAAACCTTCTGTGGGTGTAAGAATCTTAATGCAATTAAATAGGTGGATGATGGCAAGTCAAGTGAGCTAAGTTTCCCTTCTGTTGCTTTGATTCGCCATCTGCCTTCTGCTTTTGGTACAATCTGCTGGTGTTTCCTACCTGGCTTGTGATGCATGTCTTATGATATACATAAATTACCAGTCTGTACCATGATGCTCTGTAATGTGACAATGTTATATATACTGTAAGTAGAATATTTCATATTATAAGCAACACTATTCAATCTGTCATATGTTGTTTTGTACCTATATGTCGTACCATTTACTATTTGATTTTGTCTTTCTAAATTTGTATATTTTTTTTATTATATTTTGATAGTTAAATGTATTGTTACATTTTGTCGTATATTCAGAGGTGTGGTGTTTATTAATGTGAGCAGGTGACTGCTATGTTGCCTCCAACTTTGCCATATATTAGTGTAGTGTTTAAAGGGGTAGGAGATCATGTTCTATGACAATTGTAATAGATTGTTGGGTTCTCTCTTTGTGTTCTATTACACATCTCCCTGTCTACCCTATTACACACATTCATCCCTATACCCTGTTAAACTTTTCCCTCCCAGCAACCACTGCATTTTACACCTCTCACCTGTCCCAATTACATTATCCATGTCCCTTCCTTTCTCCTCTTCATTATACAGCTCTCCCCTTATACTCCCTCCTCTACACATCTTCCTTTTTTCTTCCTTAAATTATACATCTCCCTCCCTACCTCCAAATATACATCTCCCTGCCTGTCTTCCCTACATCACAAATCTCAATCCCTACGTTAAAAATCTCTCTTTGTCCCCTTTACATTACACATATTTTTTCCCTGCTCTGTCTGCACCTACTTTATTACATATATCCCATCCCTAATCACCTCCTTTAACTATTTCCCTGTCCCCAATGGCTGTGTGTCACCTTTGCAAATGGCACTTTTTCAAAAAGGCTGTTCTCTCCTAGACAGTTCCCCGCTGTCTAACCCTAAAACTCCATGGAAAGTGTTACTTACCTCTCCGGTCAATGTGGCTGGTCTGTGATGGGTACGGCGAGTCTGCAGCAGCATTTCAGAAAAATTAATGGCTAAGTAGGCCGATCAGCATACATACTCATTCTAAACAAAAATAGAAAATGGCCTTTTCCAAATAGAGATAGATGAAAATTTGCTTTTAGCTGTCTCTACTTAAAAGAAAACCCATTCATGGTGGCAACTCCCACAGGTCCCCGATATTACACATTATACTCTATGGCTTACATCTATTAAGGGGGATTTAAATCGATGGAGTACATCGCCATAGCTGTCCACAGATTTTCTCACACAAATCTCTATTATCTCTGGCGATTTTGGGCCCAATCTCAAGCGATTTTGCAACTTGCCCCATAGTAAATCTGAGATTTGTATATTCCCAATGTAAAAAATCGCCAGAGAGAGTTAATCTCCGGCGATTTAAAAAACCCACCATCTACGGCGATTTGATGGTCGAGTTGACAATAGTAAATATGAGATTTCAAAATCAGCGGAAAAAGCAAGCAAACACTGGTGATTTCAACAAAATAGATTTTAGTAAATCTAGGCCTATGTGTCCTTTCACCTTATACCTATACTTCTATCACCTTTACTTAATTTACGTACTCATTCAAATCTATGCAGCGGCTCCCAGTCACAAGCAGTGCCAAGATGTCTGTGCAAGTCAGGTCATGTAGGGTAACCACCAGATCATAGACAAGTCAGATGGGTCATGGGGGATGGGCCACCGTCTCCAAGGCCTCATTTTTTTAGTCCAGATTTCTCTGCGTCCCTACTTATGTAATTAATGCAATATTTCTTCTCTCCTCTTTGGTCAATGAAAAAACAAAAAACAAAACATTAGCAACCATAAACATGATACAAGACCTTTTTTTATTTTTTTTTATATCTTGTAGTGCAACTTTAACTTGCAATGTGAATGATGGTTGATGTAAAAATAGATCATCCAGAAAGAGAAAATGTATTATTTTCAGAACACGTTCAGCTTTCCATTTGTATTTCATTTCAACTGAATTTTACATTCTGTGTTATGATATCATAAATAATGGGGGAAAAGAATTACATTCACATCAGTGATAACTAAAGTGATGTATATCATAATTTTTCTTGGCCCTATAAGTGAAACTATTTTGCCAATGTCATCCACTGATAATAGATATTTAAGAGAAAAAAATCTACCCTAACATTGTCATATCAAACTCTTATATCATCTACAGCTCGGAGGAGCAAACTATCCAAAATAAACCGACACAAATGTATAAATACAAAAAAATATTCTGTGCAGAAATCTGCAAGGTTCTTGAGATTTGCAGTTAGGTTGTATTTCTCTGGTCACATTTGAAGCTGCATGCACTGTTTTTATATTAATCTGAAGCAGTCTCTTGTTCCAAGGAAATATTGGGCTGTATTCAGAGATCCATTTTTGAGGGAATTTGCGTGCGTATTTTTAGGATCGGATCAACTGCGCATGCGTAGTAACTTTATTTACGTAAGTTACATTGAATATACGCTTGTAAGTGCTTTAGGCACGGTCATGTGAACAGGGCCGGCAACAGATATCTTGGGGCCCGTCACACACAATTTTTTCGGGCCCCCCCATGAATCGGTTAAATAAAAAAAATAAAATAAAATAACACAAAGGATAAAGTAAAAACATAAAATAACCACAATAATAGAAATTGACAAAAGGGGGTGATGCCAGGCCCGGCAACAGAAATCTTGGGGCCCTCAACTCTTGGATAGGTACAAAGTAGAAACAAGGAAAAAAAAATGTAGGATCAAATTGAATTGTCTATCACATTCAATAATGAATTTACCTGCCATACTAAACAGAGTTCATCCTAGTGTCTGCTACACAATACCTACTGCATGCTAGCAAATGCTTTAACACCATACAATAGAATGCATTCAGTTAATCAACATTCGCCAATAAGGACTGCATTTTTGTGAGTGCCATAAAACACCATATCACCTCTATCATCATAATTAACTGCCTCCTAAAATTTACCCCTAAAATCATTCACATTATACATAATATTTAATCATCTGATCCCCAGTAGTGTCTAAATGCACTAAATTATATTAATATTATTATGTATCATAAGAATAAATATTTCAGATTACATACATATATACATATATATATAAAACACCCCCCATAATTTTTCTTTAACAAATATATAATTGGTAAAAACAATAGAATTGTATGCTTCTCACAATACCTGTAATATATGTGGGGCACACAGGGGAGGAGGCCGCAGGTGACATCATCTACACTGCACACATCTGATATTACTCACACTCACCCTACTAATCCTAATAAATATACTCCCCTCACATACTACACTGTACACATCAGATATTACTCACACTCCCTGCTATTCCTAATAAATATACTCCCTTCACATAATACATTGAACACAGCATGATTATACTCACACTCCCTGCTATTCCTAATAAATATACTCCCTTCACATAATACATTGAACACAGCATGATTATACTCACACTCCCTGCTATTCCTAATAAATATACTCCCTTCACATAATACATTGAACACAGCATGATTATACTCACACTCCCTGCTATTCCTAATAAATATACTCCCTTCACATAATACATTGTACACATCATGATTATACTCAC
>WWET01000120.1:284515-298355 GCA_011038615.1 Limnodynastes dumerilii | reverse complement strand
GCGTATTTTCGTACACGTAAGTTCGCTACACTCCCCTCGGCACACCCCTTGCACGGACGAATTTTGTCAAAATACGCGACCCAAACCCTACCTTAACTTTTCCAAACGTAACAGCATACGTCCGCTAATGGACTACGCGAACGTACGCAGCTTAGCACGCCCATACTGTACACTTTAAATACCACCCCCTGCCTACTTCACGTAAAACGCACGTATTGTTGTCTAGCATAAATTTGTCACGCCCACACGTAAGTATTTACGTGTGACATAAGTGAATCACCCATACGTTCTAAAATACACTACGTGAATGTGCGTATTTTTCGTGGTGCGCATGCGCAGTGCGTGCAAATCTGTGAATTTACGTCTCTGCCACACGTAAATTCGTGAAAATGCGTAGTTCTGGATCAGGCCCAATGTTTGAAACGCACAATATATTCTTTTTAAAATGTCACTCAGGATTATGCCCTTTATGTATATTATTACATAGCTGTGTAGCTGTGTAAAACACTAAACGTTGTATAAAATATTTGTTGTAATAGTTTACATTGTTATAAAAAATGCATTAGCAAACATAGTTATGTGACATAAAGCAGAAAATAATTTATATGATCAAGCTTATATTACATGTGTCTCTTTAAACACTTTGGGCATGAATGTGGTTCTCCAGTATGATGATCTTCATTTAGAAAGACCATCATATTACAGCTATTGGCAATTGCTAGCAGTCTGGATTTTACAAAGCCACGAAGAGTCATCTGCCGAAAGGTAAGCGTTTAACTTAACCCTACTCTTAATCCTTTCCTAACCCTAAACCTCTATGCTCGGCAGCCTAACCCTAACCTACCCACCACAACCACCATAGTCTCTTGCTGTTGGGATTCCCATTCCCAATAGAAATTTTTTATTTTGAAAACTTTTTGGACAATGGGGCTGATCCAGAGCTACGATGTAGCGCTGAGCGTTCTAACGCTCAGTGTTACATCGTGGACTCCCCCTGACACTCCCCCTGCCCCCAGCATACTTACCCTTGAAGGCTACCTTAACTTCATCCGGCGTAAGCGAGGGTAACTACGCTGGGACGATGACGTTGTTATGATAATGCCGTCCTCCCAGCCTCATTATCCTCCCTCCCCCCGCCTCCCTACACTAACTACAGCGTAGTAAAGCTGGGGGACGCCCCCTCCAGCGTTACTACGCTGGTGCTACGGACGCCAATCGGACTTACGACGGACAACATCTGCCTGACGCATGCGTAGATCAGCTATTTAACCGATCTTACGCTTACGGCCACTGTAGTTACTACGGCGGCCGTAGCTCTGGATCAGCACCCATGATACTGTAATGGGTTACACAACCGGGACGCAGAGTCTAACTAGGGCCTAGTCTTCGCTAAAGCTCCTGATAGTTTGGATAGCCTGGGCTGTAGGACACCTAGCAGGTCATAAATCCCAAAGGTGATGCCCGGGAGAAGAAACAGAAACAAAGTAGGAACCAGAGGAGAGAAGAGGCAAGGCAGAGACTAAACAGCGGGATCAGAGGAGCTAGAAGTGACAAGTCCTAGACAGACAAGAGAGAACAAGGAACGAGGATGGAAGATGGACAAGACTGATGAGGGCATGCACGCACTCACACAACGAGGAATGGACCCCCCAAAAGGGGAGAACTCTGACAGGCACTCAAGGAGGCAAGGAGAACTGAGGAAAGGAGAAGAAACTGGGAAACAAGAGAGGTAACACTGGGAGAGAAAGGTAGGAAACTGGGCAGGAGACAGGGGCACTCAGGAATCAGAAATAAAGCCGCAATACAGAGGAACATAAAGCAGACTAGCAAAACGCTATAGCCGACAGCATGCTGCTCTGCTGCCAGCCATTTACAGAGATTGCTGGCTAATGAGCGCTAAAAACAGCACCAAAAGGCGCCAAAACACACTACTGGCTTGCGTCCTGGTTTCTAAGAAACTCCAGGACACCAGCGCCAGGTTGGTTCGGAGAGACGGAGAAGTGGACAGGAACCGGCGCCTGATGCACCTTCAGGCTTAATACCAGGTACAGAAGGTGAGACGTGAATTATTCACAGTCACTCGGCAGAGGTGGGGAAACTGTCAGAGACTGCAGTTGCCAGCCACACTGCAGACACACATGGGGCAGAGAGAGAGTAGGCAAGGGTGACACCATTAGAACACAGGGGCAGAAACACAACATGATCCAAGCCAGAAGCACAAGGAGAATACGCGATCAGAACATAGGCAAACGCAGGAACACCAGATGCTATAGCTGACAATGAGGCTTCCCAGGCTCAGGCTATTTAAAGTCCAACCCACCAATCAGCTGCTGCACTCAGGCAGGGCTACTTGATTAACTAACAGCTGAGGAAAACCAGACACATTAACCCAGACAGTGAACTTCACAGACTGCTAGGATTTCTCCTGCAGCATGTAACAAAGGAACTTCTGGAAAAGTAGACAGATTTAAGAAGAGATGCATGGAACGTTTTAGGAATGTGTAATTTTACATAAAGTCTTAGTCTCAATGGGCCTGATCCAGACCTACGCCCGCCATCGGTAGGACGACGGGCGTAAGCGTAAGATCGGCTTTTCAGATGTTGCCCGGTGTTGCTATGGCAATGCCCTAACTTGGCGTCCATAGCAGCACCGTAGGGACGCTGGAGGGGACGTCCCCCAGCGTCCCTACGTTCAGGTTAGTGTAGGTGGGCGGGGGGAGATAGTTAAATGGTAGGTGGGCGGGGAGAGATAGTTAAATGAGGGTGGGAAGGCGGGCTAAGCGGCCATACGCTCCTGTGCAAGCGTATGACCCCTTCCTTACACAGGCTGAAGTTAGGGTAGCCTTCAGCCGGCGTAAGGAAGGGGCCATATGCCCGCACAGGGGGAGTGTCGGTCAAAATGAACACCGATACACTGTGCTTTAGTAAGCACATCGGCGTAGGTCTGGATCAGGCCCAATGCCACTGGATTAATCTTCTTGATAATTTGAAATGGACAAACGAATCGTGGCCCTAATTTCTTAGATTGTTGATGAATGTAAATGTCACTAGTTGATAGCTAAACATAATCTCTGACTTTAAATCTACATCATATTCTATGCTGATCCACCCTGGTTTTGGTGAGTCAAGTGGCTTTGTTAAGAGCAACATAAACGTTTCTCCAAACCTTCTTCAATCATCCAATCATTTCCCCAACCTCAGTACAATCACCATTACCCATTATTTGGAAAGAACATGCCCGAGGATGAAAACAATAGAAAGGTGATGTCTTAGTAGCTGAATGAGAGGCACTGTTATACGCAAATTCCGCCCAAGGTAAATTAGAGGCCCAATCATCTTGTAGACTAGAGATGCAACAGCGAAAGTACTCCTCCAGAATTT
The DNA here is from genome assembly GCA_011038615.1 of Limnodynastes dumerilii. NCBI lineage: Eukaryota > Metazoa > Chordata > Amphibia > Anura > Limnodynastidae > Limnodynastes > Limnodynastes dumerilii. The sequence goes on along the minus strand of WWET01000120.1, from coordinate 294,974 downwards.
AATTGACACTCTCTGTTTGTCCATTCAGTTGGGGATGATACCCTGATGAGAGACTGATATTAACCTGCAGGGAGTTGCAGAAGGCCTTCCAGAACTGAGCCACAAATTAAGAGCCTCTGTCTGAGACAATATCTTCTGGTAAATTGTGTAGCTTGAAAACATTTTGTATGAATAGCTTGGTGAGAGTGTTAGGGCAATACCTTTAAGGGTACAAAATGTGCCATTTTACTAAACTGATCCACAACAACCCAGATGGTATTAAAATCTTCTGAGAGAGGTAAGTCAGTGATAAAATCCATGAACAGGTGGGTCCAAGGATGTTTAGGAATAAACAAGGGTTAAAACGGTCCGATAGGAGTCTTATTCCAAGCACAAATGGTACAAGACTTGACAAAGTCCTCCATTTCTTGTGCCATACCAGGCCACCATACAGACTAGGTCAACAATATCAAGGTCTTCTGTATGCCAGGATGTCCAGCATATCTTTCAGAATGAGTTTCCAGTAAGACTGCTTTCCGAACTCATACGGGACAAATAGTTGCTGAGGAGATTTCTGTGGAGGATCCTGATCTTGGACTCTGATTAATTTGGAATATAAATCTTGAGCAAGACCAGCTACAATGACAAAACTAGGAATGATGGGCTCAGTGGATGGGGTGAATCATGCCTTCTTATTCTGAGATCCAGGTCGATAGGTGATTATCAGGTTGAAGCGTGTGAAGAAAATAATTTTCTGGAGAAGAAGGTACATGGGTGGAGTCTGTGATCATCTGGGTCACGCTTGGACAGTACTGCTCCTGCGCCTACATCAGAGGCCTCTACAAAGAAGGGTAAATCAGGACGAGGATGATATAAAAAAGGAGCAGAGACAAACGCTTTCTTTAGCTGTTTAAAAGCCCTAGTGGTATCTTGCTTCCAATTGAGAGGATCTGCCCTCTTTTTGGTGAGATCCATAACTGGGAAGATCAGCATGGAAAACCCACAAACAAAACACTTATAGTAATTAGAGAAGCCGATAAACCGATGGACCGCCTTTACATCTGTGGGTTGAACCTATTCATTGATGGCTTTTTTTTTTTTCAGGATCCATTGTAATTTCCTTGGGAGTAATAACATATCCCACAAAGTTACTTGGGTCACCTTGAATTCACATTTTTCTCACTTGACGAAGAGTCTATTTCCCAAAGACTAGAAAGAACTTGACATACATGATCCCTATGAAGCTCCAGCGAGTAGGAATAGATAAGAATGTCATCTAAACAGATAACCATGAAATTCCCCAACATATCCTGGAACACCTCATTGATAAAGTCTTGGAAAACAGCAGGAGCATTACAAAGTCCAAAGGGCATAACTAGGTAATCATAGTGCCCTGAATGCGTGTTGAAAGCTGTTTTCCATTCGTCTCCTTGTTTGATTCAGATGAGATTGCAAGCATAGCGAAGATTGATTTTAAAATAGATTGAGGCTTACTTTAACTGATCAAAAAGATCTGTGATGAGCGGGAGTGGATATGAGTTCCTTACAGTTATTTTATTCAAATTTCTGTAGTCAATGCTGGGTCTCAATGTCCCATCTTTCTTAGCAACAAAGAAAAACCCCGCTCCCACAGGAGATCTGGAAGGTCGGATGAACTCCTTTTCAAAGTTTTCCTTAATGTAAGTGTCCATGGCTTCAGTTTCAGGACGAGATAAAGAATATAACCTCCCTTTGGTAACTTTGGGAAGGTGAAACCTAGCAACACAGCCTGCTACACACTACCAGGGTAAACAGAGTGTAACACCAAGCCCTATGCGGTGGTAGTTGATCTTCCAATTTCTTGGAGAAAGCATCTATAAAGGTTTGGTATGGTATAGGTAAATCATGTTCCAAATTAGTAATGCAGATGGGCAACGAAAGACAAGAGGAAAAACAATTATCACTCCAACGGACGATTTTGCCCTTTACCCATTTGATCTGTGGGTTATTTAGATGCAGCCATGGATATTATAGAATAATCTGAGCAGAAGGGCAATGAATCAAAAAGAATTTTATCTCCTTGGTGTGAAATATCCCCATAGAAAGAAGAATGAGGACTGTGGTTTTGGAGATAGTGCCTACAGAGAAAAGTCACCCATCTAGGCCACAGGCCATGATAGGGTTCTTTAGTACTTCCACCGAGACCCCTAACTGCTGGGCTAGACCAACATCAAGAAAGTTCCCCGCTGCATAGCTGTCGATGAATGTGGACAGATCCAAATGTTGGGTACCGTGTTCCAGCCAGACGGGGACTAGCAAGGAGTTCTTGGAAGAGATTAAATAAACCCCCAGACGGACCTCTTCCATATCCACCTGGTTTAGGGGTTTCCCGCCCGCTGAACTTTGTTAGGACATTTCTCCTCCTTATGTTCCCGGTTACCACAGTAGAGGCACATCCCCATAGCACGCCGACGGTTCCTCTCATAGCGAGAGAGATGGAAAGACCCCAGCTGCATTGGCTCATCCACACCAGCGCCATTTGAGGAGGGACAACAGGAACGGAACTAGCAAAGAAGTCCCTGGGCCCTATTCAGAGATCCATTTGAAAACGCGATTGCAAATAAACACATGCACGTAGGAACACCCACCAAAACCCCAGTCACTCCCTTCGGTAATCCGTGCTCTTATAGACTTATACTCCATAAACTACCTTCATCTTTCTGTGTGCATTCCCATGCGTATATGTCCACTGTACGTGCGTATCATGACAGTCGTGCCCACATTCACTCATTAAAATGCTTCCCCCAGCCCATTTTTATTTAAATTCTCATGTGAGTATTTTTAAGTGGGAGATCCAGACATATGTACCCATGTGCAATTTACAAATCTGTCCGTGAGACAACGGACAGAGAAAACAGATCTCTCAATACAGACCCCCTCTGTAATTCTCTCCCTAAGGCACTGGTACACCTTGATGGCCAGCAACATCAGATCCTTCAGGGATTCCGGCGCAGAGTACTGTACTACGGTGTCCTTCAGCTGCTCCCACAAACCTGCCCAAAACTAATTACAGAGAGCGGGGTCATTCCACTGACAATTGGTTGCCCAACAGCGGAAATCAGCTGCAAATTCTTCAGTAGTCCTGGTCCCCTGAAGGATAGAACGGATTTTAGATTCAGCCACCACCATTTGGTCTGGGTCATCATAGATCAAGCCAAGGGCTTTAAATAATGCTTCCATGATCTCCCGAGAAGCGGTCGGGTAATGGAATCTTAATGTCTGAGGTGGGTGTTGGAGCGGGTGGACTTGGTGCCTGAGACCCCCGTAAATTAGTAATAGTGGCCTCCTGAGACTTGACTTGAGAGGTGAGAGTCTGCACCACTTGAGTTAAGTGGGACATCTGGGCAATGAGTGCGTTAATTGAGTCAGAAGTAGCAGGCTTCAGGCTTAATTTCGGGCCATCTACAATGTAACAGGTTACACAACCAGATCGCTGAGTCTAACTAGAGCCCCTGATGATGGGGATAGTCTGGGCTGCAGGACACCTAGCAGGTCGCAACCCCCAGAGGTGGCGCCCGGGAGAAGAAACAGAAACAAAGTAGGAACCAGAGGAGAGAGGAGGGAAGGCAAAGACTAAGCAGCAGGAGCAGAGAAACTGGAAGAGACCAGTCCTAGACAGACAAGAGAGAAGAAGGAATGAGGATGGAAGACAGACAAGACTGACGAAGACACGCACGCACTCCTGCAACTAGAAGGGGACCCCAAAAGGGGAGAACTCTGACAGGCACTCAAGGAGACAAGGAGAACTGAGGAAAGAATAAGACACTGAGAAGCAAGAGAGGTAACACTGGGAGAGCAAGGCAGAAAACTGGACAGGAGACAGGGGCACTCAGGAATCAGAAATACAGCAGCAATACAGAGGAACAAAAAGCAGACTAGCAAAACGCTATAGCCGGAAGCATGCTGCTCTGCTGCCAGTTATTTTCAGAGTCTGCTGGCCAATGAGCAGCCAGCGGTCAAGGAGCAAAAACACACTACTGGCTGGTGTCCTGGCTGCTAAGCAACTCCAGTATGCCAGCGCTAGCTCTGTTCGGAGAGACGGGGCAGTGGGCAGGAATCAGCGCCAGATGCACTGCGTTCTGGTTGCCTGGAAACACCAGGACGCCAGTGACGGAGCGGCCGGAGGAAGAGGAGGCGAGACAAGGAGGTGGTGAATGGGTCACCCCCTCCCATCTGCTCAGAACCGCCGCAGCACATGCTGTCACCATAAAGTGACAGCATGTAACAGATACATCCCGGGTTCTGCAATCCTTAATCAATATAGCTGGGTTGTAGATCAATGTGACGGGTAGAAGATGTCTGCTGTGGCCTTGCAGTAGCTTACCCCGGACTGTGCTCCTAAAGGACTGGATATAAAATCTAAAACTCAAGACATGGGAACAGATTCAGATTTAAGAAGCTCTAGCTTCTTATGTGCAGAGTTCTCAAAAATAACCTACTATGCATGCATCATAGGCTATTTATGCAATTTACTTACCAATTAGGTATGTAGATTCACTATGTGCGGTCTTTAGAGACCACGCGTATTGATTTAAGTAAAAGTGCCGCCTAGGGGAAAAGTGCGTGGGTGGGGGGGTGGAGTATTTAGATTAGGCTGCCAGTGTGCAGCAATGGAACCTCTGTGCATATTTTCCTTCTTAAGAAGGAAAATATGCACAGTTACTTAAGGTAGCCTATAGCACTTTTAAGTGCCATTAGACTCCTAAAAATGAAGGCAGGTTGTGGGGCTGCATGGGTGAGTTAGGTGCAGATCTAGCCACACCTTCCTAAATCTGAATCTAGTCTAAGATCTGATACGGTGAAAGGGAGACTACTGGGGTGCAGTTTTTATTGTTATTTATTGGAATGTATTTTAGCATAATTAATGATAATTGCCTGTTGATAAGGTGGATTTATTTTAATTGAACATCTGATCGCTCTTAGTTGGAAAAATAATTAACAATCAAGATTTATTAACAAAGAAAATAAGAAACACAGATATGATATACACAAGAAATTAAAAGATGACACCAGATGAATATCAACTAAACACAATATTTCACCATAACCTAACTAAGGGCAAAGATTGACAAGTACATGGCAAAATCCATTAAATATAAGCATTAAAGAGCATTGTTAACCAAAATGATACAAAGAAATAGGACAGAGTTTAGAGTATATCACCATAGCAGCACACCAATAGTCACCCAGCCAGACTAAGGTCTTCTCCAGGAAACCCATCCCATCCATCTCTGGACTGGGGTTTTTATGCAGAAATTGAGTCCATTGCAAACATAGGAAAGATGAGATTACACAGGGCTTACTAAGCAGCGGCAAAGGGGCAGGAAGGGAATAGTCTCCCCATTTGGTCAAGGTGTATTTACAATTCAGATCGATATGTCTATTGTAATGAGGTATATGATACAATTTTAGCTTTGACTTCCACATCGTATTCACAGATACGATTTTGCATGGTTTTCTGTGCGTATATTTAGGAGCGGATTAACTGCGCATACGTAGTAACTTTTTCCATGCAAGTTACGTAGGATTTAGGCATGTAAGTCCATTAGGCCCGGATTTCTGAATCGCACTTATGTATAAGTATGTGCAAAGTTACGTGAAAGTGGGTGAGGGTAGATATTTAAATGAGCTACTAAGGGTGCAGTTAGTCATGTACTCCTCCACTTAACATCCTCACTGCATCCTTCATCTATCCTTTCACTTCCTTCTCCCTCTCCTCCGCTCACACCAGCAGTCCACTTCCTTCCCCCTCCCTATGTCTTCTGTAAGTTCTGTTATATTTTGTACGGTGCTGCAGATACCTTGTGGCACCTTATAAACAAACAATAATAATAATAATAATAATATATACATGTACGTAAGTAACATACGCATGTAAGTTCACACGTACAGTTAAGGGTGCCCTAGGGAAGCGTAAGTTACCAAAAACCCGTCCATGCTAGGGGAGTGTCATGGGAGATGCCTTGCTACATGCACGCGTATATTTGCGTATTTTAGACACACGCATCTCTGAATGTTATAGTATTATACTAGATTCTTGTTTCTGTTTTGTCTTTCTCCCACATGGTTCTGAATGATTGAATTGAGGAACACAACAACAGAAATTAAGGCTACATCTAAAAATATAAACCATCTAGCATCTTAATAGTATTAAGGCTCCTAATTTTAAAGTATCTTATCAATATGTAATTCTGATTGTCCTTTTATGTATAACCTGCTCCCAGAAGTTTTAAAAGTCTCTTTTATAATTACATTTATAATTACATTCCAACTATTAAATAAGAATTTTATGATTTTGATTTACTTTTTATTTGTAAAGTTCTCAAAGGCTTAAATGTCTCTCTCAGTACAATACTCCTACTGTTTTACTTGTTAAATTAATATTTTAAAGTGCTGAATTACTGTATAAATATAACTGTTGCAATGTGATAATTTAGGATTGATAGTGTCCCTTTTTACAGTGAATCTTGCAGCTTTAAGCACTGGATTTCTTTATATATATTCTTTTTAATGGTACTGTTACAGCTGGCATGCTGTAAACAGTGGAGTAGCACAGGAACACTGAGAGCAGAACAGCAGAGCTGACCAAAGAAAATAGAGAATCCACTAGGAATCACTGGGACCAGTTACATAATGTTACACTTGTTACACTGGAACAGGTAGGCCTGTGCCAAAGGTTGAAATAGACAGAGCTTGGTCTCTATTGGAAGCTGTGAGCGTGTGACAAGATTGAGGCAAGTGAATTGTGATTCAGCAATCAGTTGACGGATTCCATCATGGCTGTGCCCATGAACAGGGAGAAGTTGGAGTTATATAACTCAGGATCAGCTACAATGCAGGAAAAACCAAGGATCACATGACTAGGCCATGGTAGAAGAACACGGTCAGCATACCCTCCAACATTTTTCATTGGAAATCGGTACACCTGGGGGGCGTGTCCATGAAAGGGGTGTGGCTTGTCCAGAGAAAAGGCGGAACTTTCATCTAATTTTATTTTACACCTTTTTATATGAGCTTAGAACTCACAGGAGAGGGTCCTGTCACTATAGCAGTGCTATGGGAGTCTATCCTTGCAGCTCTGCTATAGTGATCAGAAGTTTTAGGACTGAAAGGTGGGTATAGGGGGAGGGAATTGCTGGGTCAGAATCCGGTACAGGAGCCCTTTTAGCCGGCACAGACCACTAAAAAAAGGTACTGTGCCTTATAAATAGGTACAGTTGGAGGGTATGGGTCAGCATAGCTCCAAAAGACCAGGAAATGGCAACCTCTGGTACTATAATACCTGCATTTTATGACACACCAGGGGCCAGATTTACTAAGCTGCGGGTTTGGAAAAGTGGAGATGTTGCCCATAGCAACCAATCAGATTCTAGCTCTCATTTTTCTATTTCATACTAGAGAATGTCAGCTAGAATCTGATTGGTTGATATGGGCAACATCTCCACTTCCAAACCCGCAGCTTAGTAAATCTGGCCCCAAATATGTTTATTAGTGCACACATGATAAATACAGGATATAGGAAAATTGTGAACTGGGACAGAGCCGGACAGAGGACCGTGTTCACAGTTAAGTGCGAACTTACCTAAATAAATAATAAACGACCCTTTATTTGTTTCTTTTCTTTTTTGTTTCACCTACAGGAGGTGCCTTGACGCTGGGCAGGTGAGCTTACCCCAATATAGCTATATTGTGAACTAAACCTCCTTTTTATTTATGTGCTGACACATAGTGTTATTTAATGTATGTTCGGAGTGCCGGACCTCTTTTGTTCCTTGTATTTACATAGTGGTCACTTTGGTCCTTGGCTGCACCCCTATATTTATATATACACTTGCACATATTTAATTTGTTGGATAGAAGCGCAGCCATTTCTCTTGCTGTTGTTTCTTTTAAAAACACACATCTATAGATTATAAACACACAGCACGTGTGGGCTGAACTAAGTGAGAAGAGACGCATGGACTCACAGCAAACTATACGATTCTTCAACTTACGAGTGGTCAAGGGCTACCCGTGTGTATCTTAGCTTATGCAAGGCGCTCCTACCTGTGAATCAGTCCTTACTCTGTTGGAATGCCCATACTGTAAATTAGTAGCCTGTGTGCAGCTCATTTGCATTAAGAGTCTTGCCCCTCTAGCCATGCATGCGGGACTCGTTCCATGACGATGTGTGCAGTCAGACCGTGTATGTGAATCAGTCGGCAAGGATTTCTGTGTGTATATTTTTGGTTCTAGGCATGCACAGTTTAACTGATCATAAAAATATGCAGTTTATAGCACTATTGTATAGATTCCCTGATTACTTAAATGTGAATTCGGTTCAGAGACACTACAAGTTACGATAATGTAACATGGACTAACAATAGCTGGACGCTACCTTTATATTTCTGATGTCTTAATTTAGTAATTAAATGTAGGTAGCTCGGCTGCCTAAATCTCTGGTTATACAGTAAATTGGAATACTAACCTTACTACCCCTCCCACTTGAGAGCACAACCAGACTTCCAGTTGGAAGTTTCTAATGGTGAAATTCTGGATCTTGCAGCTTTGTGAGCCGATCACTGTGCTTTTCTGGGTGTGCATTTGCAAATCACAAGAGCTGGTCTTTTGAGATACGGCCACTCTAAAAACGCTAATTCTTTAAAGGATTTTTTTGGCATTTTTCTTACATTGCATTTAAAAGGATAATGGTCCAATATAGGTTGGGATTTCTTAAGCTTCCAGCAGCTTCTTGGACTTAGACATACCTGTGGCTTGAACAAATGTTTTACAATAAATTGGGTAAATATGTATTGGGTTCAGTTACGTGAGCATACCCTTACCGTGCATTGAATATGTCTTTCCTCCCCTTCCCTTTAAATACACAGTATCGAATTACGTTCAAGTTTGGATCATCTTAATAACTTGTGCAGTTATTTTGGGTATGCACAATGTTAAGGCACCCAGAGAGGCACAATGCCATCAGCTGTACATTCCAGTCAACACCATTACTATGGATGTGAAAATAATAACATTTATTGTGTAGTAAATTGGTCCTACAGAGGAAAATAAATCATTAACTTTACCATAATGTTATATTTATATGCACTGTATATTTTGCATATCCAGTATAATGTAGGTTACTTTCTTCATATTTTTTTTACCAGTATGGAAAAAATACTTTTTTGCAATTCTATGCACTTTGCATTTCTTGTGTTTATTTGTAAATCTTTTGCCTTTATTTTTCCCACAACAGTTCCTATTGTTCATCTACAGTAATTGTTTATAAATTGTTTATGTCCTTTCAGTTGTATACTACACTATTAATAAGTGCACCCAGTAAGACTGTAGCAATTAAAAGTCCAACTGACAGTTTTACAAACAGAAACCTGGCAGGATTACCTTGCTGCCTGGGGGCATGTGCTGTGCTGCGCTACCATGGTAACCTAATGCCAGTAGTGCTATAAACTGCTCTGATATATAGACTGCAAGCAAAGTGATAGTGAGTAATCACAGCTCATAATTCTTAGCAACATAATACTACCCCAGTACCGAACATCAAAATCTCATTTGAAATATGTGTTATTTATTTAGCTCATGTCAATGTGACCTATAAAGCACAGCTGTTTGTATTTATAATATCAAAGAAACATTGGAAGAAAAAATTCTAGAAATGATTCTAGAATATATATTGAATGCAATTATGTAAACAAAATAATGCATGTTCAGACTTTTTTTTTCTACTTATTTCAGTTTTTTTATATGGCACAAATCATAATTCATGAAAATCAAAAGAATGTTTTGCTACTTAATTGGTTAGCTATATAAATCTTGGATCAAAATACTATATAAATTTCATGGCACCCAAAAGAAGATCTGTTGTAGAGCCTAAAGATCTTGGTTCCTCAATCTCCTCAAGATGGAGATATGTAGCGAAGCCCTGAATAGAAGCTTAGGGGCCAGATTTACTAAGCTGCAGGTTTGGAGAAGTGGAGATGTTGCCCTTGCAACCAATCAGATTCTAGCTGACATTCTCTAGCATGTAATAGAAAGGTAAGAGCTAGAATTTGATTGGTTGCTATAGCCAACATCTCTACTTTTCCAAACCCGCAGCTTAAAAAAACTGACCCTAGGGGTATATTTAAATACTGAAATAACAAAGGCACATGCTAGAGTTACAATAGTAACCCGTGTGTTGCAAAAATCGTACAGAACTACCGCTGATCCGCACAATTGCATTAAGGTTGTCTTATGGCAGAGTAAGCTGCCATAAAACATGCATGAGAGGGGAGTGACAGGGGGCGTGCACTCCCCTCTCTCTCGGACCTACAGACCCCCGCATGTATTGAAAGCATGCGGGCGTCTGGATCCGGCCCCAAATCCCCATCTGTCTTAAATGTTTGTTTTAAATTTGATTTGTCATTTATGTGCATTTATTAAATAATGCCCTTTCTGTACATGT
>WWET01000120.1:259117-273448 GCA_011038615.1 Limnodynastes dumerilii | reverse complement strand
GAATTTACGCGTGGCGGAGACGTAAAATCGCCTTTTGGTAAGTACTGCGCATGCGCACCATAGAAAATACGCTCAGTAACGTAGCGTAATTGTGAACGTATGGGCCATTCACGTATGTGTCACGTAAATACTTACGTGTGGGCGTGCCAATTTTACGTGAGTCCAAAATACGTCTGAAATACGTTAAGTAGGCGGGGGTTTGTATTTAAAGTGTACAGTATGGGCGTGCTTAGCTGCGTAAATACGTGTTGCCCATACGTACGTGTGCGGATCACTGCGGTTACGTTGCCAAAAGTTAAGGTAGGGTTTGAAAAGCGTATCTTGACAAAATACGTACATTCAAGGGGTGTGCCTAGAGGAGTGTATAGAAGGTATGCACGCGCAAATACGCTACGCGAGTAAACGTACGGCAAACATAGTTCTGGATCTACCCCTTAGTGGTTAAAATTCCCACATAGCTGGATCACAAATTTCAAAGCTGTATTCTTTTGATGAATTAGTAACTTTTCTTTCAGTAATTGCATATTAAAGAAACTACCAAAAAATGTACCCTTTTACCCGTTCTGTCTGCACTACCTTTCAAAACTTCTAAAGCTTTTTTTTTAAGATTCAGATTTGGGAATTGACTGTATCCTAATGGGAATCTGTCTATTTAAAGCATAAATTAACTTTTCTATCAGAGAAAAGGTGGAAAAAAAATGCCTTCTGTGACCTTGCATTACACCAGTGCTTCTTTTGGAAATGTAATGTGAAGACCTTGACAGAGTTAACATATACATTGGGCTTATAGTTTACTTACTGAAAAAAGTTACCTAGATTAAATATTATTACAGCAACTAATTTAGAAAAACATAACAATTACTTCAGGGAAGTGTGTTCTTCAATTATTGTAAAGCAATAGCATAAAATAATCAGAGAACAACTAATTGGGGAAATACTGTAACCAAATCCCTGTTTATAAAGCTAAAAAGGAAGAGTATTTCAAAAGTTTGTCAGACATATTCTGGGTGAAAATAGCAGATAGAAATTAGGCGTTTTTCACCTCAAGGTAAATATTAGGATCATAGGTACAATATAATAGAGCAGGAAATTGGTGTACACACAGATTTAAAATAAGGTGGGAGAAAGTGGGATGTATAAAAAAAAGAAATAAAAACATCCTGGATTGACCCATCTCAACATACAATCATATAAGACACAATGCTTATGGTACAAGAAAATGAGGAAGAATAATCTTTTTGAAGTCATTCAAAACTTCAGTTGGTCAATTCTAAAAACCATTCATTTCATATTAAATTAAATTAAATTAAAACAGCCTTTTCTAATACTATAAATACAAATACTATATATAAATGGTTAGTTCCTTTTATACTGTAATTTTATTTTATATATTAATATCATTTTAAAAACATGGATTACTATTTTATTATAAAATGGTTTATTTTTAGATGTGTATTTTAATTTCAACCTCTTTTATATTTGCACTAAGTGGCCATTTTGGATTGTGAGATTGGTGACAGTAATAAGTGGTTCTATAACTGGCATATGTGAAAATAATTCTATTATACAAAAAACTAGATTCTCCATAGTCTCACAATCTTTATATTGGTTTGTACACTGAATTTGAAACTCTGATTTGCATTTGATTACAAATTGATTTTCCTTTAAATAACAGCAATGACATTGAAAAAAGAATGCCGGAGGCAGAAAACTAGTAAGTTACCTACACAGACGCTTTGGGCAAATATCTTGTAATCCTGTTTTACTGAAGGATAAAACTTTTAGCCTGAGGAAAAATGGGATCACCATATACATTATATCACCAGCTTACAAATCCTTCCTAAAGTTACGCTTCATAAAAGATACAGACTTGGCATATTTATTACACTGTTTTCAAGACTCAGTTCACATTAATGCAATAAATAAATATGCCAAGTTCAGTGAAATTTTTTTTTACCAATGCTGTATTATAATATTAACTATGTATGTCTATCTATCTATCTATCTATCTATCTATCTATCTATCTATCTATCTATCTATCTATCTATCTATCTATCTATCTATCTATCACCAAGTATTTCAAGTATTTATCATGAATAATAATAGAATTTCTGTAATTAAAAATATAACTGGATGCAATAAATATATGTGTACCTTACTCAAAGTAGTATATAAAAACTATGACAATTGACCAAACAAATATTGCCAATGTTTTACCAATTCTTTGTTTAGTTTAATTACCTGGAATGTGAACTTGTACCTTTTATTATTATTATTATTATTATTATTATTATTATTCATTATTTATAGNNNNTTTATCTGTAAAATAAAATGCAGAAATGTCCGTTACACATATTTGCGCAATATGTTAAGTTATGTTTTGACATTTGCATACAATAATCATAATTATTTTCTTTCTTTGTTAATTTGTAGATTTGGTAGCAAAGTAGCACTTCAATATGTGAAATCCGTGCAACCATTTTAGAATTTTAGGTTTAGTTAAAAAATAAAGTGGGAAACATTTTGCTGTATGGCATTTTTGGAGTACCATTTCTATAGATGCTGAGAAGGCATTTGTTTGGGCCTTTATGGAGATCTTTCAGTACCTAGGCTTGGGCCCTCAGTGCACTTACAGCATCCTTGCTCTCCATCGCTCTGCAACAGCAAGAGTAACAGTCGACAGTACATCCCCCACCCTTTCTTAAATAAAAAATGGCATTAGGCAGGGTTATTCTTTATCCCCCTTCATATTATGTATGGAGACCCTGGCTAGGACCATTATGCTCAACCCAGACATTTCAGGAATTTGAATGGGTGATCAGGAATTTAAGTTGGCAGTGTATGCAGATGTCATACTGGCCTCGCTTACAAATCCAGTAATTGCTCCCCCAAATCTAGGTCAAGAATTTGCTGTCTTTGGTGAGCTCTTGAATTTCAAAATAAATAATTTTAAGTTCTCTATAATAAATTTAACCACCCACAGCCCCAAGCAGAAGTCCTCCAGTCAGTTTTTCCTTTTCAATGACAGTCAGATCACCTAAAGTATTTGGTGATCCTTTTGACAAGGGATTCATCAGCACTCTTTCAATCCAACTTTGTATTAGCACCGGTCAGATCTACAATTATGGAAATTTAAAAACGTTTCCTGGCTTGGTCATATTAATATCTAAAACATTTTACAGACCCTTCCCCTACACAATGTGGATGGTTTTGTAACATCAGGAGGATGTTCTGAGACTTTGTCGGGGTGGGAGGGGGACGTCAAGACTACAGCTAGAGGTTTGCAACACAGTAAGGCCAATTGGGGCCTTCCATTACCCAATGTCGCTGTGTATTACCAAGCCTCACTACTTTCTAAAGTCTTGGACTGGTCTATGGGTTTACCTGGAGGGCCAAACTATGTAGATGCCAACACAGCTGATTCCCTGGGCACATACTTGTGTGCCTATATGTCATTCTACAAAATCCTCCAAACTTAGCTGTTGAAAACATTTTAAAACTCTACCGCTAGTCTCATCACTTGGATGTGGAGCTCTTCAGTGTGGGCCAGCTGGTGGAGGCATATGAAGGACGAAGCTTTGAGAGTGTCCGGCAGCAGTATACCCTTCAACACAATGAATACTTGAAACACATACAGGTTTATTATTGCTTGAAACTTAACAAATTAGGCCAAGTATTTCCCCGTTAGAGACACTCTGTACTGCCCCTCTTGCCTCTACACACATGGGGGTAGATCAAGAACTCCCTAGCGTAGCGTACTTACGCGTACATACCTTCTATACACTCTCCTAGGCACACCCCTTGAATGTACGTACTTTGACCAATTTCCGCTTTTCAAACCCTACCTTAACTTTTGGCCACGTAATCGCTATCGTCCGCACACATACAGATGGGCAACGCGGACTTACGCAGCTAAGCACGCCCATACTGTACACTTTAAAAGAAAACCCTAACCTACATTGCGTAATTTTTTGTCTCACGTAAAATTGGCACGCCAACACGTACAAATTTACGTAACTAATACGTGAATGGCCAATAGGCTCAGAGTTGGGAAAAGGACCTTGGTTGAAGATTTTCCAATGTACTTTCTTTTGGTCATATACTGTCTCCTTGTTGGAAACACGCTATTATCTGCTATCAGGATAGTATATGTGTCCTACAGTTCATTATCGGATATTCCCTGAGGTTCCTAACACGTGCTAGAGATACTCAGGGGCCATAAGATCCTTCCTACACATTTGGTGGGAGGGCCCAAAACTTTATCCTTTCTGGGAGAATGTATTAACAGTGTTCCGGCTAATCCAAGTTTTTGGCTGTTAAACTGGTCTCAGGTATCTGTTTTTAGATTCAATAAATCAATCTTATGTATATTTATTAATGTGGCCAATGCATTTATCGCCACTAAAATGGTGATCGCTTTTCCACCTCCAATTAAGGATTGGGGAGATTAGATTATATCATGTATATGGAGGACCTGCCTCCACAGGAAGGGTATGCTAAATTCAGAGTCACCTGGTATGTGTGGATGGAGTTTAAAACTAAGGAAAAATTTTAGATCTTATGTTAATAATGGTGACAAGGTCATTTACACTAGCTAGTTGTGCCAGGAGCTTGCCCTAATGTTGGGAGTGCTCCTCTACATAACTTGTCTAAATTGCCTTCCTGTCTAAATTCGCTAAATTGACTAAGAAAGTCTATGCACTTGTTAAGCATTTGTGATTTCAGTAAACTAGTAATGAAGCTCAAACCCCAAGATACAACCATCACTCCTTCTCCTGCTTGTTTACTTTCTTTCAGATCCTCTACATTTTTTTCTTACTTGTCCTGATTTTTTTTCTTTTAGCTTTTTTTCTCTGCCTTCTGGTCTTACTCTCCCTCCATGTGAGTACATTTAAGGCATGTAACCTCAACATTCCATGTGAACTACAGCTATTGTAATTTCTTGTTATCCAAGGTCACTGGAATTGCTATTTGTTGTCATTATGATTGTGTTTGCACTGTTGTATATTTTGTGTTGTTGAAAACCAATAAAATAATAAAAGAAAAGAAAAAAAGAAACGTGCACTTCTGTTATGCTCTCACACATTCTGGCAACTGCTCTACTATAGAAAAAAATATATTATTATATTATTAAAATATATTATATAATATAAAATATATTATTATATATTTAATATATTAAATATATAATATATTATTATGTTTTTCCCATTGAAAAGCATGGGATGAAGAAAAGAAGAAAGATGAATTCATTGGGACATTGCACTAATATATTGGATTGGATGGACTTCACATACAGGTTTTACAGGCAATGGTCGTCATCCAGACTTAAGTAAGTGCTTGAAATTAGTTACAACTGGGCTAAATCATGTTGATTGAAGGAGAGTCATATTTCATCTGTTGCAAACATTATTAGAGTTGAGAGGTGATGTTTCCTATCCCAAGTCTAAATAACAGTGTGATAGTAAAGCTGGTCAGTATTTGTGTGCAGTAAGTAATTCAAAGATATATCCCTGCATACAAAGTATACAATTAAATTAATTCCCCCTGCAATCAACATGGTTTTACCCAGGAGTGACTTTAAGTTCTTATTTTAAGAAGATTCTTAAGTGTGAATCAGGTCCTTAGTGAGGAAAGTTACTCCTGGGCTAAACCATGTTGATTGCAGGGGAGTCATTTTTCATCTGTTGCAAACAACATTGGAGTTGAGAGGTGATGTTTCCTATCCCAAGTCTAAATAACAGTGTAACAGTAAAGCTGGTCAGTAACTGTGTGCAGTAAGCAATTCAAATTTATATCCCTGCATGCAAAGAATACAATTAAATTAATTCCCTCTGAAATCAACATGGTTTTGCCCAGGAGTGACTTTAAGTTCTTATTTTAAAAAGATTCTTAAGTGTGAATCAGGTCCTCAGAGGCTGTAAATAAGAACTTAAAGTTACACCTGGGCTAAACCATGTTGATTTCAGGGGAGTCAAATTTCATTTGTTGC
Organism: Limnodynastes dumerilii; assembly: GCA_011038615.1. Lineage (NCBI taxonomy): Eukaryota > Metazoa > Chordata > Amphibia > Anura > Limnodynastidae > Limnodynastes > Limnodynastes dumerilii. The sequence goes on along the minus strand of WWET01000120.1, from coordinate 267,455 downwards.
AACAGTATTATAGTTAAAAGGTGAGGTTTCCCAGCTCAAGTCTAATTAGCAGTTTAAAAGTGAAGCTGATCAAGTATCTGTGTGCAATAAGTAAAAGCCTCCTGCACTATAAAAATTTGTACAGTATCCCACCACATATCTCCCTGATGAAGTCCACAGGACGAAACACTTAGGAGCATGGGTATCTGAAGCTGGAGCGTGTGACCATTATCCAGACCATCTCTAAACCTTCAAGCCTGTCTGGGACGCTGGCCTCTCTTGAACGGTGTTTTTGGTGTTACACTATTTGGCGCTCCCCTGTCTTTCATATCTACTTGCAGCAATCTTTTGGTTTTGAGGAGCCATTTAAAGGGGAAGCCTCTATGTGTCGGGACCTAGTTCTGATGGGAACTGCTCTTATGTTTTAAAGACTTTGGACTCAATACATTGATCAGGACTATTTGAGACCACAGACCACGCTAAGTGATCATTAGTAACATTTTTACAAGTGCTCCCTTATTTATATATATATATATACATACATACATACAGAGAGAGAGAGAGTGAGAGAGAGAGAGAGAACTTGATCTATTTGATGTGGAAATCGAGTTGTTTGCATTTCAGAGACTCCTTAAATTACAGGACTTTTTTCACAATAAACCAAAGACTACAAGTAATGAGGAAGCATTCAAAACTAAGGGCCGGATTTACTAAGGGGCGCATTAATGGAGCGATTTAAATCGCTCAACATTGCATTCCAACTCTTGCTGTTTTGTTGTTTAAAGCGTCAAATTTACTAAATCGCGATTTGTAATCTTCTGCGATGTATTGCAATTAAAATATATCGAGTTTAGGTTCAACTCGAACGAGTTGTTGCTAAACTCGCTGTAGTTTAACCTCGATGTAGATCCTGGCCCTTCTAAAAATTGTCCTTTACTAGAAAGCTTTTACTAAAATGAATAGCATGGCATAGAATTAACCCTTAGCATGCTGCTGCATCTAGTACTATAAGACACAGCATGCCGGCACAGCATGCCCTTGTATTTTATTGTGCCATAAGTGGTACTATACATAAAAGTAGATAACTATTCTCCCGATACATAGTAAAACCTAAATCATGCCCCATATTACAACTCACAGTTAGGCTCCCCCCCTTCATTTGTAAAAATTATACCTGACCCACGAAGCAACAGTAATATTGAAAATGTCCATAATATTGTAAAGAACATCGTACTAAAAATAATGTCCAAAATAAAATGCATATACTACTTACAGTTCAGTAGTGTTGTCTTGGTCCAGGCGATAGGGGTGACTCTGGCTCAGGATCCTCTTGTGGCTCTTGATTGCAGACAGGTCTGCAGAAAGCGTATCTTGACAAAATACGTCCATGCAAGGGGTGTGCCGAGGGGAGTGTAGCGAATTCACGCGCAAGAATATACGCTCCGCGAATAAACGTATGGGACACGTAGTTCTGGATCTACCCCTATGTTTCTAAGGTTTTAAGCCAATTGTCTGTAGATAAGTTCTATAAGAGACTTTTGATCCGACTAGTGAATTTAAAGGTCAAATTGATTTGTTCTTGAGTCAACAGTAAGATCACGGAAGAAACCTCTAGGTCATCTAAAGGTCATCTATTATTTACTGTCTACCAAAAATTCATAAGTCCCTTGAAAGACCTCTGGGAAGTCTCATCACTTCCTCTAGGGGCTCCCTATGTCAGTCACTCTCGCAATATGTAGAAAAAAGTAGTAGTAGGTAGCGGCAGAAAATATAATATAACTGACTCCTTTAATCTATAAAGCATAAAATTAACAATTTATTGATAACACATAAAATTGATAAAATACAATGTATTATGCTAAGCCACGTGGACAAGTGAAATATCCACTCAAATGAATGAAAACCCACTAAGTGGTCTCCTGAAGAGGAAAGTTCTTGTTGGATTGATAAACTCACAGGGTACCCTGATTGGTTGTTGTGAGTAGAATTATAGTAATTGGTATTAAAAATATGTATTCCTATTTTTCTGTGATGTGACAGAAGTGTAAAATCTGATTGCTGTGTGCACCTGTGGTGTTGGAGTGGCATACAGGAACAGGCTGGATGTATAGGTGTCTGGAAGGACACTGCGCCTAGTGAGTAGTGCACTAAGCCGGAGCCGGAAGAAGCCGACAAGTGGGTCTCACTGCCAGCGGAGGAGCTGATACACCTGAGGCAGACAAGTTGTGTAACGGTGTCCTAATCCAATCGGAATCAGCTGGAGACTGGAGACGTAGCAAGGTGGGTGCGTGGCTAGCAGACCCTTACGTGTTTCATCGCTCTGTGGCCATTTCATCAGAGGGAAGGTAAGTCTCTCGCAATATGTGGCTTTCTTGTTACAGCCATTAATGTGGAACACCAGCAGTTATGTTAGGGATACCACAGATTTTATTAATAAATTTAGAGCTGTGGATGCAGGATGTGTGATTCTGGTCACACTAGATGTGACCAGTATGTATACCAATATACCTCATTGCAATGATTTAAGAGCACTTAGAGTAGCAGTTGATACATCTGATTATGAGGGGCCCCCTGTTGACTTTTTGTTGAAATTGATAGAATTCATCTTGAACAAGAATAATATTCTTTTTCAAAATGCGTTCTATATTCAGGCACAAGGGACAGCGATGGGGTCTAATATGGCCCCATCATATGCTAATATCTTTATGAATGAATATGAAAAGTAAAATTAATTTATTTTGAATGATAAAGTCTATTCTAAATACATTCTGTTTTTTGTTATGTTTATTGACGACCTATTCCTATTATGGAGCGGTACAAAAGAGACCTTGTGGTGTTCATTGAGAAACTCAATTATCTTAATATGCCTATCAGGTTCACAGTTAATTATGTTTGTCACACTATCCTTTTTTAGGATATACAAATTAGTCAGACTGAGACTGGGGTGGTTCTGTCCATAGTTTTCCTATAGACAGAAACACCCTTGTAAAACCAGTGTCAGTTCCTTCTTACTGTCACTAGCTTTCACCCCAAACCATTAAAAATGGTTTTACCATTTTTGCAGATAGTACGATTAATATGCATTAATTCTGATCGAATATTATTGAAAAAAGTTTTCTATGATATGGGTGAGCATTTCTTCTCACGAGGATACAGTAAAAAAGATGTTAATAATGTGATCTCATGATATTGGAAACTCAATAGAGATTTCCCTGTGAGAGATTCCATGGTTTAGTTTAGCACTGGCACATTTTAGTAAGTGATACTAGGTTGGGAGCATTTACTCAGTCACCCCTATTATTAAGTTGTAAAAGGAGTAGTAGTAACCTGAGGGGTGAGATAATGCAAATTGACAAACCTATAGTGTCAAAAAATTGGTTGACAAAGAAAAATGGTGTCTCTATAGTTGCAATAGATGCACTAACTGTAGATTTCTCGTATTTGGTGACCAATTTGTGAACTCTATAATGAATAACACTTTCATATTTAAACCCAAATTAAATTCTAAAAGAAAATTTGTAGTATATGTTGTGACCTGCTCATGTCCAATAATATACATTGGAAAAACTATGCATATGCTTAAGGATAGACATCTTCTACAATGTAAGCATACGCTTAATGACTTCAGATATATGCTATTACTTCAGGTTCCGCCACTAAGGAGGGGTGGTAACAGGGAAAACTTACTGCTACGTTAGGAAGCTAGAATTATTTAGGGCCATATTTACTAAACTGAGGGTTTGGAAAAGTGAAGATGCCATAGCAACCAATCAGATTCTAGCTGACATACTCCAGTATGTAATAAGAAAGTGATTAGCTTCAAAAGGGTTAAATAAAGAATTTAACCTAACATGTTTTTTATAAGTTTATTCCTATTTTTATGTAGTCTCAACCCTTTTGATTCACCAGTGGCCTGTAGATGGCTCTGGTGGTGCACCTCTACCGGCAGGATACCTTAGTTGCTTAACAACCTCTGACTCTGATATGACTGACGGAACTGGCAGCAATTGTAGGCAGTCATTGCGATGCATATTTGTTGTCATGTTGGGAGGTAACCTGAGTTCCCATCGGTGGGTGGGCCCTTGAGATACTGTGGTTCTACTGGAGGTGGTGCTTGAACACAGGTGAGTGATTAGTTGTGTATTTAAGCGGTGTCAGTAATGTTGTTTGTATTACCCTTTACAATTCATTGCCCAATGCTCTGCTAATGTGGTTTATTTGTTCTCACATACCCTGAAGATGGACATTCCAAAACAGCTGTCGGTTAGTTAGAGTTTTGGAGCACACCATGTCGCTACTTGGGTTTGATAGAATTACCTGCTCTTGGTGAATTATACTGAATTTTTATTACCATTGATATGCATGTATTGGACTTGATTAATCCATGTTGATGTATGAAATCTTGAAACTATATGGATGAGATCTAATTGTCGTATTGTGCCTATCAAAACAATGGTATTTACCTTACAGGCCAACGCTACATTTGTGATCGACACCAAGACTAATTCTATAACTTTCAGCACTGGATATCTTGTTACTATTGCAATGAACTTTAAAATGGAATGAAAAAGGGCAAGAATCAGTTTACAAAAACTCCATCAGCCAATAAATAACAGAGGCATCGATTTCCCAGATATAACATTTTATAGCTATGCAGCAGATGTGAGGTACATTAGAAACTAGCTTCAGGAAGAGTACATGTACGCTCACACAACTTTAGAAAGAGGCTTTTTACCGGAAGGGTCTTTAGCAGATTTCCTACACTGTGAGGACTAGGAGATCATGTTGAATGCAAAATCCAATTCCTTTCTATGGAAAATAAGGAAGGTGTGGCTCTATTGCTGAGACAAATATGGCCTGCAGACGGATAGGACAATATAGATTTTCAGAGAGGCATGGCCTCCTAACCCTTCACTATTTGGAGGGTGGAAGGAATACAGAATGTAGGTCAATTATTAGACATGGAACATAGAAGACCACTCACATAAAAAGAGGCTATTGATAAATACAGTGGTTTACCTACAGGCGAGGCACAGAGCCGGATTAAGACTTCATGGGGCCCTAAGCAAGATACCGGTTTAAGGGCCCCCCAAATGAATCGATATTTTTAGCGCTTACCTTAGTCATCCCCCTTAAATTTGTAATTTAACCTCCTTATATTCGACATTTAACTTTTCACAGCTTTAAAATTGATTTAAAAAAAATACCCATAAAAAATATCACATTACACAGAGCCAGCACTCCTATTGTTACCTTAAAGAAACATATCAAAGTTTTAATGTAACAACCCCCCCACCGCACACACAAAGACCTAGAACAGATGGTATATTTAAATATCTATTTTAGATAGATAGATAGATAGATAGATAGATAGATAGATAGATAGATAGATAGATAGATAGATAGATAGATAGATAGATAGATAGAAATTACTTTGTGTAATGTGATATTTTTTATGGGTATATTCCCAAAAATATTTTTAAAGGAACAGAGTCTGGCCTAGTTTTTGTTGAGTTACATTAGCAGACTCTGTTCCTTTAAAAAATTTTTGGGGGATATACCCATAAATATTATTGCATTAAGAAATGGCAAGAGTTTGTCCACATCACCATGGTAAATACACATTAATTTCATAAATATACAGACACACAGTTGACTAGAAGTACCATATGTCTATTTATATATCTATAGACGTATATATAGATAGATGTATATAGTTGTTTATAGATGGATATATATCTATCTAGATAGATATAGATTTATATCTGATATTACCAAAACATAAGGATATATAATACAAACTGAAGAACAAAAAAAAACCACAGACAGCACATAATCCCAATACATATTAATATGACCATTGCAAAGTTAAAACCCCCCAATGCTAGATTAAAATCCCCCAATACTAAATGAAAAATCCCCAATCCCACTTCTATTGTTGCTAATGTAAATCAACAAAACAAAAACCAGACTGTTTCTTTAAAAATATTTTTTTTTATATACCCATAAATAATCACATTATGGCCAAGAAATGGCAAGAATTTGTCCACATCACCATGTTAAATACACATTAATTTAATAAATATGTAGGAATACAAAGTTAGCTAGAAGCTATATAAATATGGATATATATAGGATATAAAAAACAAACTGAATAACAAAAAAAACAGACAGCACAAAATCCCAATTCATATTAATTATAGCCATATAAATAAATAAACAAAACTCAATTCCTATTGGAATTCTTTAGTCTCAGCGCTCCTTGCTGTGTCCCCCTTTCTCAACCATTCCACATATATCTAAATAGTGAGACAGAACAAGTATCTTAAAGATAAAGATTTGTTGTCCGTCCAATACAGCTGATATAGATATTATGCAATCATTCTAATGCAAATGTCCTTCAAAATAGTCTCTATTTCTGGTGAGAGGTAACATGTACCGGATCAGTCTGTGGTAAACAGTTCATATAAAGTTCTGGCAGTAAGGTGTTATGCTCACGGTTTGCTGATTTGTTGATATGGTGTTTATCAATCAGCTCCATCTCCTGGCAGTGGCGCTGCTGGCTACACGTGCTCCTATGGAGTGCGTTGTGTTGCGTTGCTCAGCAACTTCAGCTGTGGTTGCCGTCCCGCTCTGTCCCACTCTGTCCTCCTTCTGCCACGTCCAAACGTTCCGCCCCTTGTCTCTCAATTCAAGTTGGCGTCCGTAAGGGACGAGGCACATATAGGAAAGAGAAACAGCCGGATAGTGCAAAAACGCTTTAATTAAGACCAATGGTATATTTAAAATCAGGTGATATACTCACAAAGGATGCGGACATGTAAATGTCCTAATAGCGCTTTCAGAGAATAATAATGTATACTGGACCAACGCGTTTCGTCGGACTGGGCCGACTTCCTCAGGGTCATTACATGTGCTGCATTCTAATCTCCATTAAATAAACCTCCCCTCACTTCTATTGGTTATCGTCTCATCAAGTCTTATTGGTGGATGGGTATACACATCCTATACAATGATTTTTTGATGTTTTTACTCGTGCAGGTTACAATGTTACCTTGTGTCCTTAAGTTAGTGATGTATTTAAATGCATAGTTAATAATACCTGCATGCTAGTATTGTGCCAATCTTCTTATTCTTATATCCAAAGACCAGCGTTATTTGTTTTTTATTCTCACGTTCATCTACCTATGCTGTCCGTGACAATATTCAGCTACATCAGATGGGCACCATCCCATTGTTTTACTTAATTTATTTTTTCCCTATTCTTATATATTATGTGTCCCTTCTTATATACTTTGTGTCCCTTTTTTGTTTTTATTTTGTATTTTGTATTTTTTATTATTACTATAAAGTGCTAACCTTGTGCACTTTTACTTGGGGACCTATATATGTAAATAATCTTGTTTTATCTTCCCAGGGATACTTTATTCTGTTGTTAAAAAATCCTAACCTGGTGTACTTATACTTGGGGACCCATATATGTATATAATCTCATTTTATTTTTCAAAGTATACTTCATCCATGTATTCCACATCTATATATGGACATCTAAGTCAGGATTTATTATGTTTATTTTAATCCTTTTTGAATAGATGTTGTGTCATAGTTTGTGATCCAACCATCTCTACTTACTGTCTACCCTCCCATCCGGGTTACCCTTAAGTTCCATCACTTCCACATGTGTATCTACTCATCCTATATCATGTCATCCGGGGGGCTATGGTTGGTTCAAATTCACACTCGCTAGATCGTTTTGCGAAAGGACAGATTGAATTTTTTATGTCTTACAAGTGAATATATTGGACACATCTCCATAATAGATAGGTAAGTATACTAGGTACATAACCGGGTAAGTGTGTCACACGGACTGCCTATATCTAGTCTCTGTTTCTCCTTACAGGAAAGCTGCCAATTCAAAATCTATGTTTAGGCCCCCTGGTTGCAGGGTTCCCAAATCATAGATCCATTTGCTCTCAATCCGATTCAGTGTCCTCTGTTTGTCCCCCCCTCTCCAGTGGTGTTTTACCTGTTGGATACCCAAAAATTGTAGGGAGGTGGGGTCTTTATTGTGTGCTATCCTATAGTGTTCTGAGACACTATGTGTTTCTTTACCCATGGCAATATTTCTAATGTGTTCCGCCACTCTGACCTTGAGTTCTCTACAAGTACGACCTATATATTTGAGACCACAAGGGCAGATAAGCATGTAAATTACATTTTTGCTGTCACAGGTGATTCTGTCTTTGATGTTATAGGATAGTTTGTTCTCTGCATCATGGAAATTGGTGATGGGTTTGGTGTTTGAAGTTTTAGTTCTTTTACAAGCTATGCACTTTGTGCAATGAAAAAAACCTTTTTT
>WWET01000120.1:235180-252568 GCA_011038615.1 Limnodynastes dumerilii | reverse complement strand
CGATGCTCGCAAGGACTACGGAGCTGATCCAGAGCTACGCCCGTAGTTAATGCGGCGGGCAGAGGCGGCCCTAGGGTTTGTGGGACCCTAGGCGGACCCCCCCCCCCCCCCCAAAAAAAAAGGACCCTTTTTTTTCTTTTACATTTTTGGAAAAAAAAATGTCAGAAGCAAGTAAAGGACCGCCAGGTACATTATCCTGACGGCCCTGTACTGGCCTCCGTGGCCTCCGCGGCCCCGCGCGGGGCCTTTACCTCCGGGCACTGTGCACTCACATACACAGTGCCCGGACTGCTGCATCCAGGCACTGTTTGTGTTGAACGGCGCTGTGTTGCCATAGCAACACATACACAGTGCCTGGACGCAGCAGTCCGGGCACTGTGTATGTGACTGCACGGTGCCCGGAAGTGAAGGCCCCGCGCGGGGCCGCGGAGGCTAGTACAGGGCCGCCAGGATAATGGACCTGGCGGTCCTGTACTTGCTTCTGCGGCCCCGCGCAACCAAAATGCAAGCCTGGCTGCCAGTGGCCGGCAAGCTTGCAAAAAAAGAAAAGTAAAAAAAAAAAGTAATTGTTTTTTAAAAAGAAATAAAGAGTCCTTTTTTTTTGGGGGGGGCGGTCCGCCTAGGGCCTCGCAAACCGTAGGGCCGCCTCTGCGTGCGATCGCCAAGAAACGGCCCTGATTCCAGCCCAGCGTACATATAAATTACACACAGAGGTCCGCCCTCCCCGGCTAATCTAAATCCCTCTCCCACTTCTACCTAATTACTCCCCGAGGCAGCTTAAGGCTGCCTCTTTCTAACTAAATTACTCTGTGAGGTCTTCAAAGACCGCACGAAGGCAATCTACGTAACTGTTAAGTAGAATGTGTAAATGACCTACTAAACGTGTAGTAGGTCATATTTGGAAACTTCGCACCTAAGAAGCAGAAGCTTCTTAGGTGTGAATAGAGCCCTGTGTCTTTATTATGACATATGAGTATTTATTATTAACAGTTAACAGTCCTAAAACAGCCAGAATGTATAAAAGCACACAAAGATAAGTCCCAACATTTCCTGCTCAGAGTGTGGGACCCCTTTACAAATGCCCCACCATGGTGCCCCGAAAGGTAAGGAACCCTACTCCCTAACCCTAAGACTCCCCCCCCGCAGCCTAACCCTTAGTCCCCGGAGAGGGTTAATCACTCTCCAGTGGTCCGGCGGCGCTTCTGAAAATGAATGTGTGAGTATGCGAATCGCATTCCACTTGTGCACATCTCCACTGTCCACACAGGCAGGTGCCATGAGCCGCTATGTTCCTGTAGGGGCTTGGAGAAACTAATCTGTCGTCCAGCATCATTGGTCTCACGAGCAGCTCTGAATGATGTGGGATCCTCTCATATCATTGTGGGAGACTGGACCAGTCAGTTCTCACTGTAAATAGCCAGCAGGGACACCTCACCTCACCTCACCTCACCACAGGAACAGTAAGAGAATACAGGTACTGAGAACAGACACAGAGAAGATGTTTTGAAAACAAACAAAGAAAACAGACACAAAGAACAGACACTGAGAAGGAGCACTGAGAACTGGCACTGAGAGATGGTATACAGAACAGTATAACAGGCAAGGGAGGGGTGTCCCTGCCAGCTATTTACAGGGAGGCTGGAAAATCAGTGAGAACTGACTGGTCCAGCCTCCTGCAATGATAGAGAGCATCCTGGCTGCCTAGCAATAGGGCATGTGACCACTACCACCAAGGATTGCAAGTATTCCAGTTGCTAGGCAACAACTGGGATTACTAACTCTGAGCAGCTACAGGCACGTAGCACCTCATGACAGTAGGCCATTTATCACAAATATGTCACCAAATCTTTAAAGTCCAAATTGTAAATGTTCACTATTACATAGCCTTGGTGATTGTACTCCTCACTTCTTCAAGTATCTTTCTGACAGAGAGATCTTTGTTCCAGAGATCCAGATTAAATCCTGGAAAGAGATCCAATAGCTCTTGCAGCTAGGGTATTTTCAGGTTAGAGAGAGATGAGACTCCAAAGACAGGTCCACAGTACTACTCCCACTCCTTACTCAGGGCTCTCCCATGCATTGGGAACAGACCTTATAGTCTTGTCATAGGTGTGAGTCACAGGATTTTGGCTAATCCTTAGCTGTCTACAAATGTCTAAGACACTTGCTGCTATGAAGTCTTTCTAAACCATAGAGCAACTTCTTTGATGGAGATAAGATCTGCGCTCCCCCTAGATATGAGATAAGGATCAGTCACTCTCAAATTTATCCTTGGCAGTATTTTGTGATGTCACACTGTCCTTATCTGCTCACAGCGTCCTGTGTGCTGTAAAACGCCATAGTCTGTGGGGAGGTGCCATATATGGACTTCCTGTCTTAACTAGTCTTAACTCATTAAAACACACCTCACCCATTGAACACATAATAAATAGCTAACTACATAACACACTACTACCCTCTTTCCCTGTGTGTGTTTAAGTACCCTGTTTCCCCGAAAATAAGACCTAGCCATAAAATAAGCCCTACCTTGATTTTTCATAATTCCTGAAATATAAGGCCTACCCCGAAAATAAGCCCTAGTCACGTGCAGTGCATCCTGACTCCGCTGAGCACCGAGGCATCCCAGCCTGTAAGCGTCTGCGTGCCTGACCCACTATGACTGCAAGCCTCCCTCTCAGATCTGTCAGTGAGTGAGCCCTACCACCACAGCTGTGGACTTCTGCTGACGAATACTTTGGGCGGACTGGTGGTGCTCAGCGCACCGGGCTCTGAGCAAGTGAAATACAGTGTTCACAGTAAAGGTCAGCGTCCATTTCCTGCTCAATAGACGCCATTTTATGTGTCTAGCTGGCGCTGAACCCCAGGTTCAGCTGTCAAACTCAACCACAGACCCACCACCAAGCTTCATCTCCCCTATACCAAAAAAAACCTACAGTGTGCTTCACTGCTAACCTAAATACAAGAGGGGATAAATAAAAACAAAACAATAAGCCCTGCCCCGAAAATAAGCCCCAGTGCCTTTTTGAAGAAAAAAATTATAAGACTCTGTCTTATTTTCGGGGAAAGACGGTATAAATAAAGAAACACCATGTAATAATATCAGTGTAACACACACAGACCAAATATTCCAGAGGTCATAGATACAAGTGTATTATATAACCCCCCTGCCCCCCATTTAATAACACATATTGATTCCATACATCCAGCAGTTGTGTACATGGGGTGTGCCAGTATGTAATTTACATGCACGGTTACTATTTAAATTGTACAGTAAGGGTTTAGCCGTAATATACTCCTAGTTTAGGATTCGGGCCATGATGTAGACACATATTCATGTTACTAGGTACAACTTTCTCACTAACACAAATGTAATTTAAAAGGCAAAGGCATGAGGGTGAGGGCCCATCCTCCCATTCAGACACAGAATCTCTGGTGCACTTTTTATGGCAGTCAGAATGCAGCCACTATCATTCCTCCCATGATGTGATTAACTAACTGGGTTTTCTTTGCCCCAAACAAATAGCTTTATAATACCACTTCCACATTGCACCAAAAATCCGGGTCAAGGATCACTGCTGCTACCCGGATCTAATGACCTGGGAATTGGACCCAGGACAAAACCAGGGTTTTCCCCTGGTCCGACATGGGTCGCCATCAGTGTAAAGGTGCAAACCGGGTTTTATTTAAAAAAAAAACTTAATGGGGAGATTAGGTACATGATTCATCAAAAGCTCCTCTTTTGATGACTCACACTTATTCCATAGCAGACCTGAGTTTAAAAACCCAGGATATTGCTCGGTGTGATCGGGCCTGACCTAGGAATTTTCTGGGTCCAAGCTGCAATATAAAAGGGTGAAGGCTAATATAATAAAACGTTAATATAATATAAGGGAAAACAAAGAATTTTGGACAGGATCCAGAGTTAAGTACGTCAGGTCAATTACGCTCTCGCAAGGTGCATAAGTGGTTTGATTTGACTGTAAGGCGCATGCACCCTCCAGATGCTAGGCTAGTGATATATATGTAACACTAGCATTAATAGCATTGTATAGAACTTAGTTCCGTACGATGCCATTTCAGAAGAAATGGGCTGCGCTTCCCCTCCGTCCACTACAGTGGGCGGAAGGAAGCATTGTAATGGTACTGTGCGGGAGGGGTATCCTAGCTTTAGTTAAGGCAGGCTTATGGCAGCATAAGCTGCCATAAAGCCCGCACGAGAGAGGCATTCACTTCCCGCTCTCGGTCGGATGGAACGACTCCCGCACACATGGAAAGCAAAAGAAGTCTGGATCCTGTCCTTTATCTTTATTTTAAGTTGTTCAGATGGCTTTTGTGAGAAATGAAAAAAAATGTTTCAGCTGACACCACAATATTGGCTGCATCATTGCCAAAATTGTTAATATAGTAAAAAATTTAAATTATTCTCTTACCTTGTCCTTGCTCCTGCTTCCATCTGCTTTCTCCATCACTCTGTCCCTGCCCTCTTCTTTAAAAGAATGCTGATCATTTATCCCTGATGACCCTTTATTTCCAGTAGGTTAACTGCTGGTGCTTAAAATGTCACCCTTATAAACTGCACCTAATTTAGGGGGTGTATAATATAATGCCTTCATGTGACCTGTAAACTACCTTTAAACAACCTGTATATGATAATACAATAACAAATGAAAAGAAATTCTAATTGGCAATTTATATGAAGCGTTACCTGGATACGTCAATCTATAGTATGTACACGTTTTATTTTACACTCTTTAAGGTTTAAGGAATGTTGTTTTAAAATGTTCTTGCTTCTGGGAAAATCTTGTCACGGTTACTATCTGTACTTGACATATAACGTCTGTTACAAAAAGCAGAAATATTATACAAATATTTACATTTTCTAATACTTCTGGAACATGTAATAAATACATTAATAAACTTTACAGTAATAATCATATTTATAATATTTTTGAGAAGAAAAATAATGTGAGCTACAAACATTTTAATAGTAACTTTAAGTCTGAAACATTTTGGTAACTGCATATTTAAATAATTTATTTAGAAAATATTTATTTATAAATGTTGTGAATTTAATCAAATTGGGCTTTATACAAACCTCTTTGCATGAAGTCTGGAAGTCTACACGTGACAGGGAAGTGAACTCCCATCTCAACCCCCTATCACAACCAGACTTTGGACAACATATGCGTCCATATTCGTCTATAACCCAACCTTACCTACCGCCACCCATTTACCTGCATGTGTATCCCCACCCCCCTTGCACGAATTAGGGATGTGGATGTAAGGAAACGCCTCATTGGATGGAACTTCTAGATGGAACTAGAGCTAGGTCGGAGATCCATTATGTAACATCTGGCGTGAGCATTCGAAGTGCCCAAAAAACAGCCGACTTCCGAAAACAGCTTGGACGGAGATCTAGATCCAGCCAATTGTTATTATAAAGTCATTTGATTTTATCCATTTTGACTGCATTAAATTGTTTGATGCTGCTGCAAAACTGATAGGGCTTGTACAGATTATAGCACCATTGGACCAGGTTCAACCCAATCTACATAGCATTTTAATTATTGTCAAATAGGCCCTGGTTCAGAGTTTGAATATAAGAAAGGAAAGTTACTCCTGGGCTAAACCATCTTGATTTCAAGTAGAATTTTATTTTAATTTTATGCATGCAGGAAGAATATTTTGCTATTGCTTATTGCCCATAGATCAGTATCAGCATTACTTTTACAGTGTTATTTAGACTTGGCCTAGGAAACATCACTCAACTCTAATACTGTTTGCAGCAGATGAAATTTGACTCCCCTGCAATCAAAATGGTTTTGCCCAGGTGTAACATTCTTCTCTTATTTTCAGTCTCTAAATCAGGGCCATAGTTACATAACAATAAATCTTTAAAATGTATCATTAGTACATAGACACATCGTGCTGTATTCAGAGATCCGTGTCTCGATCGGTCCGCAAATATACGCACGGACGGAGCAAGGAACGCCCACCAAAATCCCAGTCACTCCCCTTGCTAATCCATGCTCTCGGAGACTTACCCCTCCATAGACCAGCTGTAACTTTCCGTGTGGAGTTCTGTGCGTATATATGTCCTCCGTCCGTGCGTATCTTGATAATCGTGCCCACTTTCCTTCATTTAAATGCACCCCGCCCATTTTTATTTAAATTTTCCCGTGTGTATTTTTCCGTCGCATATCCGGACGTATGTATCCACATGCAATTCACAAGTCTGTCTGTAAGGCACTTCCGCGCGTATCCTCAACATCAATTGAGTAAATAAAGTTATTACGCATGCGCAGTTGAAACGTACCTATAAATACGCACGGAACTGGCCGGGAAAATGGATCTCTGAATACAGCCCATCTTTATCAAAGTAAATATCTAGTTTTCTCAATGTCAACGTTGTCTTATCTTTGTGTCTTTTAAAAAAAAAATGTAAAAGAAAATAGTAACTGATTATTTAGAATATGTATGCACGCTAGAAAGGCTTTACCCAACATAATTACGATTAACATTTAGTTTTTATATATCTAACCTCCTTGTGCCCTCCTTCAGAAACATATATTTCAGACAACTTTATTAAGTTATGGTTCAGAAAATGTATGCATCCACTGACTAGCTGTTGATTTCATTTTTGGTTGTTATTGTCATAATTTATTTTTAAAGTTTTTCCAGTTCTATAAATCCACAAACCTCACTGTATGTACAGACAAAGTTCTCCTCTAGCTGTGATGATAGTGAAAACCCACTTGCATGATATTCATGTTTGTTTGGTGCTAACTTATAAAGAAAAACAGAAGGCATCTTTACCCTTCTTACTGATCCTGTCAGTGGTGTCATCACATAGCATGACACAAATCACGCAGCAGTCATCTCTAGGCTGACAACATGCAGCGCAGTCACCAAATCATCAAGAATTCCAAGGGAGAACAGCAGGTAACAGGAAAAGTGTATTCTTGAGTCTCAGTCATAGATACAGTCTATACCCCAAATGCATCAACATTAGTGAATTATTATTAAATTCACTAACTCTGAAAGGATAATAAATTCAAGTAATTGCTATAATTTAGCACAGAAACAATGGACACACAAAATAGGCACTTTTTCCATTAAAACATTTGCACCAGTCGCAGGTGAACACTGCATGTCCTATTTCCATCCCATGTGTTATAATTTCATGGTTCAAACACAATACAAACGTTCTGAAATCACAACTGGAGTATTATGTAGGTGTAAAATATTTTACAATGCCGAAGGTCGAAGTGTAAATTTAAAAGTGGTGGTGGTGGTGGTAAACAAAGATTTTAAGCTTTTCAGTTAAATCAGTGGGTGAATTGGCGGTATGGTATACCACCGTATGTATACCCCCTCACTTGGCACTCTGTATACAATAATAAAATTCACAATTGTTTTTGTCTTTATTTATTTTTTATAGTTTAATTAATTTTTTTTTAAATTTGAATGCCTTTACATTGCGATAGAAGCTCTTGCACTATTAATAACCTCCATTTTCAGTAAAAAAAAATACAGCGTACAACCTCGCACTTGTGGAATGTATATGGTCATGTGCCTGCATTGAGCTTGTTTGCTTTGTGCCTGTACACTACATGCATGGTTATCCAGAGGTACCATTGCATTTGCCTTTGGATCACACGCAGCACGTTTAGGATTTGTGCTTGAATGTACAGCATGTGTACTGCTTCTTGGTTTCTAAATAAATGTAGTAAACAATTTAATCAGTGCTTCTTTTAGATAAATAAATATATAAATAAAAATTGAAAGCAATTTAATAGAAAAAAATAAATAAAACAATATACTACGCAAGATGACCCAAAAAAACCAAATGGCAACACATACAATGCACCTAAACCAATAAAAGCAGAACACAATTGAATAATAATTATAATATACATGTTAAATGAGAATTTCAGAATGTTCAAAAGATGATTCAGCCTAAAGATGACACAGTCATATATATGTTATATGATGTTATATGATGTCAGTACACATATACATTATATGATGTCAGTGCAAATGTAGCAGAGAAAAAATGATGTTCCTGGATTTGGAGATAACCAGATGTTGAAGGGAATTAGCCACCAAGACCAACAAAAAAGTGAAACCCAACACAGATATACCCTCCAATAGCAACTCTCATTGTATTTGGCTAAACAACAAACCAGGAAGCCAATTTAGTAGGGTAAAAAGGAATTGCTCTAAGTTAGAGGACTATGTGATACAGGTGGAGGAACGATTTTGTGAATCCCAAATTAGAAAAAACAAGAGAATTAAAAGAGAATTACTACTCCAAAAAAAGACACAGCAACCTATCATCAAGAAGGAGGTAGTGCTCATTATCATGGGGTATAGTAGTGGATGGATGTGGGTTTTCGAAGAGAACGGACCTATTTCGAAAGGGTCATTCTCTCCAGCCAGTTCCGAATTGGCTGGGAAATTGATTGCTTTTAACTGGAAGAGCACTGAAGATGGAGCTCCAAAAGGTAAGTATAAATCTAACCCCAACCCTTTCCTAAATCCTTACCCTAACCCTCCCCTTCCATGAACCTAACCCTAACCCTCCCTTCCCATAGCCTAACCATAAGACTCCCCTGTCTGTAGCCTATCCCTAAGACTCCCCTGCCTGTAGCCTGACCCTAAATTTACTAAAATATGATCTTTGGGTGATTTGAAATCGCCGCATATTGCCACGATTTTTTGGCGATTTCAGCTTTATAATCACAGTATATTCTAAATGGCGATTTTAGATGGCGATTTTAAATCACCATCAATATTCGGCAAATATTTGCGCTTAATTTGTGGTGATTTTAATGCTAGATAAATTGCAAAAATCACAGCGATTTCTATTAAAATAGTGGTTTTCCTATAAAAATGCATGGCAGACTCTAAAAAAGTGTCCTTTCTCTATAAATCGCCGCAATTTTTTATGAAAACATACACTATATAATGTAGGTGACTTTCTGTATTAAAATTACATCATTCTGATGAACAGAGCTGTTTGGTGTGCGTTGTTTGTAGCCATTTTGAGTAAAATTTTAATTTTGAACTGCACAATTTCTTGTACTAATCAAGTACTAATATTATTTGTGTTCTGTTGTTTTGTTAATATGTTTTGTTCTTTAAACCATTATGTATTTTGTGTGAAATTTTTAGACTAGCAAACTCACATGTATGTTTGTTGCGTTTGCAGTTTGTAAAATGCTTTTAGACTTGCTTACTCACATGTATGTTTGCGCATTTGCAGTTTGTAAAATGCTTTTAGACTTGCTTACTCACATGTATGTCTTGCATTTTTGGCCCAATTTTTCCCCAATTTCTGCTGCTAATGTAAAAAGCAAGGAGGACATGGAGTCTGTTACAGAGGAGTTTGCCAAATCTGATGTTGCCAAAAAAAAATCAGAACGCAATATAAATTTCTCTAATGACGAGAATTGTGCACTAGTGCATAATATTATACCAGTGTATGAGCGTATTTTGAGGGATCAAGCTGAAAGGAAAATGAAAAAATAAAATGGCGGAGAAACATCATAAAGTTGCTTAAACAGGTTGGGGACCACCACATCGCCTGATATACACTTCATATGAGGAAGAACCACGACCATTAAAGTCTAGTGAGATTATTGAAGGTGTCAATGTACAAGACACTGATGCACCAGCATTACAATGTTTTTATTTTAATTAGTTTAACAAATGTAATAATACTGAGAGTTTTTTTTAAATAAAAACATGTAAAAATCATAATTCAAGCCATGATTCACAAAACATCTTTTTTCCAACATCAAAGTCAATCTTAAAAGGATGCTAAACCTGGTGAGTGTCAGCTAAATGTATTTAATCAATTTAATTGATTATTTGTAAAAGGCAACTCAAAAATATTGCTGTCAGTTGTGCTTACTCATATCTGTACATTTACAAATTCTGAAAAACTAAGTCCAAAAACAAAAAAGGAATGTGTGAGTTTTACAAATTTTACATATTTTTTTTAAACATTAAAAATGAAAAAAATAAACAATTTAATAGAAATAGTCAATTGTGATTTATATTATATTGCCAGTATATATTATACTTAAATTCATAAATTAACTTACCTATTATCAATTTACCAACAGGAACTTCACAAAAATCACTACGGCACGAAATTGAACATCGTGCATCTGCGAAAGAACAAAATGACAATACTTTTATTTGTTTAGAATTTGTGGATCCATTTTCGCCATGCCCATCAGTTTCACCTCCTGCTTTAACACCAACACTACTACCAAAAGCACCAACACCCCCTCCACCACTTCAAGATGCAGAGATGCAAACTGAACAATTTAGTGATAAGTACCCTGCACAAGAAATGTCTGCATCTCTTGCTCATTTTCATGATGAATCTGATTCACACTTAAGAAAGAATTTAGAAACATTCCTAAATATACACACAACCCAGATCCGTAACAATGATTTACAAATATTAAAGAAAAATGTTAACCATCCCCCTAGCTTCTTAAGAGCTAAAAACGTTCTTTTCTCCTTATGTATACAGTATATTTAGGAACAGCTTTGTTTCCTAAATGAGAATCGTGTATATATTTAGGATCTTTAAAGACCACATATACGCAATCTACGTAACAAAACGATACGTACATTACGTAAAAATAGTTACTACGCATGCGTAATAGCTCCTATCGGGGAATTAAGACCGCATGTGGAACATGTACGGTGTTGTGAAACTGGGCCTAGAAAGCAGCCAGCTTACCACTTCTGCCAGTTCGGCCCCTATCACTCCTCCTAGGCGGGGTGCAAGGACCAGGAATTGTTGAGCAAGGGCACAAGGTTTAACTTCATGTCATAAGTCGGCCAAAAAACACGTGACCAATTTTCTGTGGCAAAAACTGTGAACAAAAAACATGTTTACTTTCAAGTTTTGACAAATGTATTGAAATGTTAGTTTATTTTAAGAAAGTAAAATAATGACAAAATGCTAAACCTTGTTACTTTACATTTGGACATACAATTATGTAATGTTTTTTTTTTAAAGGCAACAATGCTTCAGATAAAGACAACAATTGCAGCTGGAATAAATCATGACCAGAAATTATGTGGGTATGACATTTGAAAACTGTAGTGTAATAATACAAGGTTAATGTTAATAATATGTTAAAAACAAACTAACTATTTATATTATAGGTGCTAAAATACTTACATGAATAAGACCATTCTTTATCTGCCTCCCCCGCAGCAAACACCTTTTCAGGTGAGTAAAGAAACACAACACCAGATTTATCAAGGCACCAGAACCTGCTCTTCAATAGTCTAAAGGTACGTTCTATCACATCTCTAGTGGCTATGGCCCAGTTCCTGACCTACGTTTCCATTACGTTTCAATGCGTAGCGTATTTACGCTGGTGTATTTACTATGCACTCCCCTAGGCACTCTCCTCGGTCATACATACTTTGGCCATTTTACGCTTCCCAGCCCTACCTTAACTTTTGAAAGCATAAGTACTGACGTACGTAAAGGCGTACGTATGTGCCTAAGCATGCCCACACTGTCTCCAAATGTCTTAAATGTCTCCACCGCCTCCAAAGCGTAATTCCTGGTGCCGCAAAAATGACCTGCCTCTTTGTACGTATTTATGCCGATGTCACGCTGATGCTTAGTACGTTCATAGTTATGTGGCGTAACATCTATTGTGCGCATGCGCAGTACATACAAAATGCCGATTTGAAGTCACTCGCTAGCGTAAATACGCTAGCGTGACTAGTTCTGGATCTACTCCTATGTGTGCATTATTGTATCTGTGTTGTGCTGGAGTCTGAGGATGCAGCAGAGGAGTCATCAGCAAGGGGCGACACCCATATCCTGAGTCCCCTGAAAACTAACACATATTTGAGAAACAAAGTTTAGCAGAGAATTTTATATATATTTAGCATACATACCCAAAAGCCATCCCTCTGACATTTTTAGCACTCTCAAATTTGACATCATGACATGACCCAGGATAGCCTGCCTGCCATCATTTTCATGTTTGCATCATACACCATCTGCACATTTAGGGATGGTAAAGATGTCTGTTTATGTATAGATGTGCCTTATTTTTGGGTGCTCTCAGCATTATATGAGTGCAGTCTATAGCTCCCAGGACATTAGGAAATTGAGAGACTATAGAAGGCTACCTTTTGGTCATGCCACATTGACTCCTGACTGGGGAAGCAGATATATGTTTGCAACAAGTTTTTCAGGGCACTTAACACATCAGATAAGTATCTGGAAAAGGTCACCTGTGAGATGCCATCCACTTTTCCGGTCACAGATTGAAAAGATCCTATAGCCATAAAGTGGATGACACACAATAATTTGTGCAGCCCAGACACTACATGTGAATGACATGTTGTTGGTTCCAAATCGCTACTCTCCTGGTCATACAGCTAGTTAGTGCAGTTTAACCAAAAAATTTGGACCACCTCATGATCAGACAGGGAGTATGGTCCAAACGCAGACCAAACACACCCACACCAGACAGGGTATGCGGAGTCTGCGCGGACCGAGGGGGTGGTGTTGTTAGTCCTCATCATCCTCCTCCTGTCGCCTTGCTCTGTTCATTAGGCAGGAGAAAGCAGCCACACCTAGCAAGTTTTCATAGAAAGCCATTTTAAATCAATCTAAACAGCAGCTATCACTGCTTACGTTTTTATAGGCATACTGATTAATGAATGACTAACTGGTTTAGCTTTATACAAACTCACCTCTCACAACCACCTCTTTTTTTTGGTGCTTTTTTGTGATTATTTGGTGATTTTTCAGTGATTATGCTGATAACACGCACCTTAGTAAATCAGAGACTTGCATCTGCTGCCTTGGCTAAATAACATGGCAATTAAATCAACGGCGATTTTACTATTTTTCAAACAGTGGTGATTTTTATGGAGATTTCACATTTGTAAATGCTTCAAAATCACCAAAAACTGTGATTTGGACAAAATCGACTTTAGTAAATGTACCCCTAGGAATTCCTTATTTTCACAAATCATCCTGGGCCATATGCAGAGCTTTTCAGAAAAGTGGTACTGTGCAGTAATTTTGTAACGTAATCTACGTTACTTCTTGCAACGTAGATTGCATATACGTGGTCTTTTATGGCCCTCTATCTTTATCACTTCAAGTACCATAATAAGAATTGTCTAATGCCTAAGATATCCTTACTAAGCGGAACCAGTAGGTTCTCAAAGAGATAAAATACCCCAGTTATAAGCAAAAATCTAGACCACAACTGGACTAACAAAATTACATAACTATTGTTTCTTAAAGAGATAAAATTACCTCAAATCAAACAAGAATCTAGACCCAAACTAGACTAACATACAAAGAGACACAGATATTTAACAACTATGGAGGAAAGAAAAACAAGACTGGATAAAAATTAGTGAGGCGGAACCTCAAGAAAACTGATTGAGCTCCACACAATCATTGAGGCCCCCTGAAAACATAGTATTTAACCTATATATTCAGTAGGCCTCCCTCCTACATAACATAGCAAATCTATCGCCACACCCTGTTGGTATTTGAAATACATTCTATACCCTTGATCGTTAATGTGTCTACATCCCTATCATATTGGGTATTGACATCTCTAGACAGGGAATGTAGACAATTTTACCTCCTGATATATCTCCTATGTTCATAGAACCTGAAAATTAAATGAAGGACAGTAGTGGAGTCAGGGAGAAATAGGACGGCCATCTTGGGTCAGCAGGGATTTTTATTTATTTATTTATTTATTTTTTCTGATTGCAACAGTTTAGAGCATGGGTGGCCAAGCTCAGGCCTCGTGAGCTACCAACGGTCCATTTCTTCCAGGTCTCCTTGTGGGAGCACAGGTGTGTTCATTACTGACTGATACATTCAAAAAAATCTACAGTTGGAAGTGATTATCTCACCTCTGACTATCTAAGGAGACCTGGAAAACATGAACCGTTGGTAGCTCACGAGGCCCGAGCTTGGCCACCCCTGGTTTAGAGATTGCTTCATATGGATTAACTTCAAATATAGATAAGTATCGCAGGAGATCCAAAATAGGTTGAACTTGATGGACTGCTGTCTTTATTCAACCTCATCAACTATGTAACTGTGTAACCTGGTTGATAATTGTTTTGTTGTGTGACCAATATACTGGACCCCACATTTGCACAGATTTTAATAAACCACAAAAGATTTACAGTTTATAAAATCTTTTATATGAAAAGTTTCCTTTTTATCAGATTATGTAAACTGCCTTCTTTTATTAACACAGAATGAGCACATTGGGCCTGATCCAGAGCTACGAAATTGGCCGATTTCGAGCGAGCGTACGACCGTTTTTTGCGTATTTTCGTATGAAAATTCGCACTGCGCATGCCCAGTATGACAGCTTCCGGTCGGCTGGACAACATGAGCATATAGCGGTCGTATGGGGTGCGATTTTTTCGCTCGAGGGGCGTGCGTTCAGTATGACGGTTGCCTGGGCGCTCGTTTTACTACAGGGAGGTGGGGATAGCCATTTAAATTGTACAGTATGGGCGTGCTAAGCCCGTACGCTGAGCGTATTATGTGCGAAAATTCGTACGGCCGACGGTAGTACCCAGTGTAGGGTATAGCCGGCGTAAGCAGGTACTTTACTATGGGAGTCGGGGTAAGCAGTTACTTTACTATGGGAGTGTTAGGGGCGTGCATGTTTATTCGCATGGTCGAACGTACGCATTCGCCCGCCGTGCGAAATTTCGTAGCTCTGGATCAGGCCCCTTGAACAGTGATTTTGTCCAGAATTATAAAAAAAACAACAACTATTGGTTTTGACGGTAACTATGAGGGATCAGTCTTTATTTTACATTTATTATATTTAAAATGACTATGTACCAAATGGTCTTTAATGCTTTTGGCTTTCATTAAAAACACCCCTGGCCCTAGATATCAGCTCAAGAACACATTTTGGTTCTTTAGAGTGGGATTAATGAGTAATCTTAGAGTCTTTCTATATATTCTCCTCTTTTAATAAAACATTCATAGCTTCCTAATCTAAATTATTTAAATGATCAAACCTAGGTTTATCTTCCAATTTTTGCATAAGACTCTAAAGTCCCCTAACGAGTATTGGCTCATTGTATCCCCTTGTAATGGATAAAAAGCAGATTTTTGTCTTAGGTAGGGTAACACACACTGAATCATCTATGTTATCCACAGAACTAGTCTCATCCTGCAAAGACATCAATATATCAATAGTATTGTTTTCCTGTGTATTGAAATATGATTATCTTCGAGTCATTTTTTCATCAATACATGAAAAATATTTTTTCCTACAAATGGCACATGTAATTTTGTTTAAAGAAACAAACAAATAAAATAAATTTAGTTTCACCGCAGTGGTATATTTTAATTTCTTAAATAGAAAAGAAGTCTCATTAGGTTTGAGGTTTCTAGATGACAAATATAAATACTACTTATTTTTACATCCTCTTTGCATTATTGTGTGGCATTCTTGTTTGTTCCTCCTCTGCACCCTCTTTTTCTGGGCTCCTTCATCTTTTTGGGGAGTCCAGATAATTCTGTTCGTAACAATTTCACAGAGGGAGCAATGGCTCCCGTACGTTCTCTATAAAAACCATAGAATTGTATTTGGGTCTAGGTTTAATATAAGTTTTAAATCTTCCTGTACTCCCCATACACTCCCAGGAGCTTAAGACGTTTCAATGAAGAACCCCCCACTGAGGGGGTGAAATGCTTTGGCATCTTGATGTTCTCTTTAGCATTTACAATATGATTTTATATTTGTACAACATAGTTTTTGTTTTTTTAAGATGTATATTTTTCTTACAGTTGGTAAATGAACTTCAAGTTGGGAATCACTGATTTCCTAGGTTGTGAGAAACCTTTTAATGTGTTGTTTTAAGTAAATTTTCTGCATTGCAAAACAAAATAAAACTAAATTTGAAGACATTACATTTCAGCACAAAATAATTACAGTTAAATGTTTTATGTTATTCAGTTATTTAGTTATCCATTAAATAGACTTTCTGTCTTCTTCTGTGTCATGGGTTTTCAAAAATTATTTTACATAATTATATATTATAATTTTTCACATATGTATAAGTGTACTACAGCTTTGGAAATATATAAAAGAACACTTTGTTTTAGGTTCTTATGTCAGATATCATCTGTGTGGAAATATATTTTTCAAAGCTGTATTTTATTGAATCTTTACTCACATTTACTGTACTACGTTACAGTAATAATAACAGCATGTGAATTTTATTATGAATTGCATGAATAATATATAAGGCTTCCAATAAAATTGCTCATAGCATAGTTTAACAATATAAGGCAAAGTAACTCCTTTTACCATGCATAAAAAGAGTTTTTATTCTTTATTTGCTAAGATTGCTGTTGAGTGTATGTCCTACAAAATCATATAGCAATCTCTATGTTACCTAGAAATGTATGGTTTATTATTTTCTTATCAAGATGAGTAATTATTTTTTTTTACAATGCATGCAATTACAGCAAATACAATTATATAATATAATACTAGCCTTTTAAAAATACATCGTAAGTATAGTTATAGTTACTGCAATTATAGACATTTACAAATGGCAAAACTTGTACATATGCAACAGATATATAATTTCTTTGGGTTTAGATACTCTTGACTGTGTTATTTCTCCTTGGGACTGCAAGCAAAGTTATCTTTCTCCTCATTGGTGGAAAAGGTACATTTTATTGGCTAATCAAAACAATTGGCATATTAAAGCACATGACAGAGTTAATGCAATGGGATAAGATATTCAAAAGTGAAAGTTCACATTTAGATGGTATGTCTGACTTTGCAAAATGCCTTAAAACCCCTACATATTGACTTTCTTTTTACATGTATTTTGGTGTGTCAAAGTTTGGACTCCACCATTACATTCTGTACAACTTCCATCTGCTACAACAGTTTTAAATGGCAGGGTTTAAGAGGGTGAGGAGTTCTGGACATGCCCCTAGATGTGGTTAAGTCCCTCAATTTATGTGCCCTCATCACTGTATAACATGGCCACATCCCCTATTCCGCATATTCTAGTTGCAATATTGAGAGGTAACCTAATATCCCTAATATCATTACCATGGTGCCATTGACACTTTGAACATTCATAGTGTCAACCTAAACTAACCTTTAGGCTCAATATATCTGCATGTGGTATATTAGGTAAAAATGTTTAAATAAGTAACAAATGATTGAATAATTTAAAAGTGATCATATGACATTGATCAGTGATCATTTTTTTTTATTTTTGCTGACATGTAATCTCATGGTAGATTTAAATTCTGTAAATGCCCAAACAATTTCCAAAAAGTGGATAGGTAGT
>WWET01000120.1:230180-232680 GCA_011038615.1 Limnodynastes dumerilii | reverse complement strand
CAATACTGCATGTTTTACAAACTATATAAAAAGCCTTTTGTATTTTTAGCCTAGTTTTTCATTTTATACATTAGTGGACACTTTTTTTATTTCAACAAAACAAACAAACCAGCACAACTAGTAATATGCTTCAGCGTTACTTAAAAATTGGATTGAAAAATCTCTTTGACTGTAAAGAATTCTTTAGCAGAGACAAAAATGATTGAAACTTCATTGCCAATATACGTCCTCTAATGTGATGTCAGCAGTTTTAAACCAGACAAATTGACCTCATTTCCCAGTGTTTCTTGGACACCAATTCATAGAATGACAAAGTACATATCAAGATGTTATCTAGTCTAGAAGGCAAAGGTAAGCAATGTTATCTCTTAACAAGAAAAGCAAAAACACATCACTTTTGTAAGGAACTTGAGTCAACATAAATCATTTCATAAGCGTTTGTGTTAAATTTTTTACTCACTTCATTCTTTATAGCAAAGGTGAAGCAAATCAACCCCTTGCTGGCAGTAAATTCTTTCCTAACTTTGCTATATCATAGTCCAAAGATAGCAGTCTATTCTGAGTGTATAATTATGATGAAGGTAGCAACTGAGCTTGATACAGAGAGAATAGCAGAATTTAAAGTGGGCATTCATTAGACACAAGAAATGTATATTCCATGGATTGTGCACAAACAGAAGCACTTAATTTAACTTGCAAAATAAATGAAGTGCACTAAATTGTAGCAGAAAATAAAAATTACTACTATAGAGATCTGCTATTGTGAAGCAACAATACGTTAGTAGTCTAAGAGTAAACTAAGGCATGTTTATTAGATGCAATGAAAAGGAAGATGGAACTTCATCTCTTGGCAGTTGATGAGTGATGTCATTGACAAGGGTCACTCAAATTAAGACAGTGTTCAAAGCCATCTCAGCAATGAAGGTGACATAGCAGGGACAGAACCTAGTAAAGAATTTAGCTTCACAAATGTAATGGACAAGTAAATTATTAAAAGGCCTACTTTATTAATTGTTTAGTGAAGCTGCATAGCGCTTTACATGCTGACTATGCAGAGGCCAAAAAAGACCAAAAACCATATGTCTGCAGATAGATGTTTTGTGTCAGCATAATCTTGTATAATGCCAGAGGAATCTTGTGGGTAGAGCATTTATTAAAAGGCTGCCATGTAAATGGCATTACCCAGAAGCCTATTCTCCTTGTGGATTACTGTGTTTGCATATAATCCCCAGGGAGCGTAACTTGAAAATCTTCTGAGCTTTTAGTGAGTATATCAAATATTATAAATGGTAATTGAAAGAAATCATTTGTCATATGACTTCTTTTGTATTTCTACTTTCACATCTGTGAGGGTCGGTGAGTACAAGATATTGGATAGAGAAAGCATACATTTTACTGTAGACAGGCAGCTGTGAGCAAGTTAAAGCTAGTAATGCAAAAGCTGCAAGCTAAATTTTCCTGGCCCCCTCAAAGCTTAATTGGCAACTGTTGCCCAAAGGGTTTGTGTCATCTTCCTGCAGATGATTGTTATGATCAATAATGACATGGGAAATTTGATGGAACATTGCCTTTCTTCAACCTTACTGGCTATCTATGCTTTATTTCACTTACATCAGATTCTATTCTATTCTATTTCTATTCTGCGATAGACCAGAAGTATTACTAAAATAGCTATAATAGTATCTGCAACTGTAATTGTTATCACGCGTCAGTTTTAGGATCTCCATTTGAAAAGAGTTTCAGATTTCTGCACTATTCCTTATTTAGGAATAATAAGAAACATTAGCAATGCATAACATTTTTCAATAGTCAAATTTGTCTTCAGATATTGATGGAATTATTGTGACAATAATTCTAAAACATGTATCGATAATAACCAACACAAATATAAATATCATATGAAAAGCTATTTGCTTTGTAATGACAGAGACCCTGATTTAGAATTTGAAAATAAGAGAGGAAAGTTACACGTAATCAAAACCATGTTGATTTCAGGGGAGTCAAATTTCATCTTTTGCAAACAGTATTATAGTTTAAAGGTGATGTTTCCGAGTCCTGGGACCAGATTTTCTAAGCTGCGGGTATGGATAAGTGGAGATGCTGCCTATAGCAACCAATCAGATTCTAGCTGACATTCTCTAGTATGTAATAGTTAAATGAGATCTAGAATCTGATTGGTTGCTATGGGAAACATATCCACTTTTCCAAACCCGCAGCTTAGTAAATCTTGCCCCATGTCTAAATAACAGTGTAACAGCTATTGGAGAGATGTGCTTTGAGCTCCTGACTTCCAGACAGCTACTCACTGTTTACCCAGCTTTGATGGAGCCGCCTGGGGATACTCCCTGGGAGAGAGTCCCCTGGCTGCTGTGCCTACTCACAGGACCACCATTGAGTACCAGAAGTCAGGGAGTAAGACCTGGTGATAAGCCTATTTGTTACCCCACCCAGGGAAGGAAAAAGACAGCTGAAGTTATTTCGAAGACTTGCAGGAATCCCC
>WWET01000120.1:191504-230040 GCA_011038615.1 Limnodynastes dumerilii | reverse complement strand
CCCCTAAATCTGGTGAGATAAAGCCTGGAGGAAAAGCTCAGTCTAAGCAATTGAAGAAAAAGGGGGTTAAGGCTCCAAGAGCCAAAGGTACTGGGGCATTACATGTACAGCATAAAGGAAAAAGATACCACAACTTTAAAGTCCATAATCTCAGCAGAGGAGGCCTCTGTAATAGATTCTGACAGTGATGAAGATGGTGCTTCAGGTGACGAGAGTAAGTGATGGAACTGGAAGATACGGAAGGTGACCTAAAAGCAGTGAAAAGTGAGGTAGAGAAGTTAAAGTTGAAGATATTGTTATTGAAAAATGAAAGAAATAGAGCATTAAGTTCAAACAGAACAGCCATCTCCCAAAATCTTAAAAACTTGGAAAGTAAACATAGAAACATAGAAAGTGAAGGCAGATAAGAGCCACTTCTAGCAAAAATGTTGCAGAAAGCAATGCCATACGTGGTTCCAGTGACACTGATTTGTCTAAGTTTAGCATAAAAAGTAACCTTATACGTATGGTGACCAAGGACTGCCTGACAGCCAGAGACAATTTAAATGTAGACTGGAATGTACTAACCACCGTTCAATTGTGTAACTATAAAGGGTTCAATGGGTTCAGTTGCTATGGGGCCCGGTGGCTTAGGGGGTCCGATAGCAATTGCAATCACTCACTGCACCCCAGTGATGTAACTAACGTGGGCACAGCTGAAGGGGTTCCATCTGTGTCATTAGGCACACATTCTCCATACTCACTACTCACTCCACCTAAATATATATATAGATATATTGGAGTGGACCTGGGGGCCTCTTCAAAATTTTGCTGGGGGGCTCACAAAGTTCTAGTTTCATATGTTAGGATTTTGGAGGGCCAAAGCACAGCCAGTCAAATTTAGGCAGAACCCAAAGCAGAGGAAATGTATTGCAACTGAAGTTGAAGGGAGAGGGTTCTCAACCAGAGAGAGGTACTTTTTTGGACCAGGTGTTTGGGTTGGGTTGGGTTTTGTGGCCAAAGATTGCTTGTATACACTCAGTGGGGTCAGTGGAATATGACATTAGTTTTGAGACCCCCTATGGTCTCCAGAATTATAGGACACGTTGGGGAAGTGTTAAGAACCAGTCCCCCGGGTAAATTATGAGGCAGCCGCAATAGCAAAGCATATTAAAGGCAGGATGGTGCACAATGAATCTTTTTTTTCTCTCTATCCCCTTTAGTTAATGTTCCATATTCGGAATGGTATGTATGGGGTGGGGCCTGGATGCCTGTTATTAGCTTGAGGCAACTGGACCAGTCCACCTTCTATCTGCACCAGTCCACCTTTTTGCCATTTCGGCAAAGATTGTGATGTTGTTTAGTGCACACATTGCCAAGAATATAGCTTAAGGTTATAGAGTGATTCATTGTTACCTATACAGTGAAGTGAACCATTTTTTTGCCAACTGTCCCCAAGTGCACCACAACAGGGAATCTCATGCTGAGATGGCAGAGAAGGCTGAGGAGGTGGAGAGTAAATAGAAGATGCTTTCTGGTTCTGGGGTATCTTCTAAGATAGGGAATATGAAACAGCAGCCTAAGCCAAGGGCAATGGTGGATTTAGCCCAACATAATAAGGAAAGAGGGGATGAGGATATGGAAGTAGGTTGAGGTTGGAAGGTAGTTAGAAGGGGTAGGACCTTTTTACTGGTAACCATTCAGTGGATTATAGAAATAAGCATGAACAGATGTATGGTGATGGATGTCATGGGGCAGGGAATGACATTTCAGGGTGATAAAACCTTACCTTTTTACAGGCCAGCAGATTGCCTATGGGGATGATTTTAATACCAGCATTAGGCAAGAAGACTGGGAAGGCTCAAGGACAATGCTAGACTATAATGTAGGTTTTTTAGTTAATATGGTAAATCATACTGGACTGGTAAATATGCATATTCGGCACTCTCCAGACCTCACAAGATTCACTTTTTTAGAGGTAGAAATAAGTCAAGAATAGATAGGTTTTTTGTTAAAAAGAGCTCTATCACCTCGACGCCAAAGTTGTTGGTGGTAGAGTTCTCGCATTTCACATCACATTTGTCTTAGTGTGCCTTTGAACGCTTCAGACACTCTCAGAAAAGGCAGAGGCCTGTGGTGTTTGAACTTCAGCCTTCTTGAGGATGAGGAGGTTGGACAATCCTTTAGGGACTTCCTTTAAACCCAAGAAACCCAAGAAACCCTTTTGGACGCAGGTTGGGATAAGCCTGAGTGGTGGGAGGAATTCAAAGGAAGAACTCTGAGGTTTTTAAAGGAACTGGTAGCTGAGAAGGATTGGTTAAAAAACAACATCTGCCATGTCTTGAGACAGAAACTGGATTTCCTGATCTCTGAGGGTAGAGATAGTGGGGAAATCTCCCGGGTAAAATATCAAATAAAGGAGAGCAAGTAAGACTGATATGTTTCTTTTGGCTTTGGAAAGGTACTATGATAAATACCACTCTCCAGATCCCTACCTTAACTGTAAGAGAACAGTTGATGCAAAGCAGGTTAGGGAACTCTGTGATGACAGAGGGGTACTCTGTAAAGATCAAGGAGGTATCTTGTCAATCGGGCACTCCCTCTACTCTAGCCTTTTGCCTGGGAAGGTACTTATCACGAAGAAGATGGAGCGGTTTCTGAGAGGAGTGCCTAACTTGAGTGGCCATCAGGCTTCTCATGATTTCTTGGAATGCAGGATGAGGTCAGAAGGGCGATTATTACTTTATCCAATAAGAAAACCCCAGGCCCAGATGGTTTAACTTCTGAGTTTTATAAAAACCTTTGTGGACCACCTGGTGAAGGCGTTTAACATAGTAAATTACTCCCTCCCTCTATAAGTCAGTTTACCCTTATCTTGTTATCCAAGGGGAAAGACCCATCCAGGGTTGAGAATCGCCTTTCTCAATACTGATAGGAAGATTCTGGGAAAAGTAATTTTTCACAGGATTATGGAAGTTTCAGAGCTGTTGCTTTCCCCTTCTCAGCACTGTATA
Source organism: Limnodynastes dumerilii (assembly GCA_011038615.1). NCBI lineage: Eukaryota > Metazoa > Chordata > Amphibia > Anura > Limnodynastidae > Limnodynastes > Limnodynastes dumerilii. The sequence goes on along the minus strand of WWET01000120.1, from coordinate 227,047 downwards.
TTTAAAGGTCGAAGCATATATGGTGAAGTCCTTGGCATCTGGGAAGCCTTTGAGCATTGCAGAGCTAAGAAGTAGGGAAAAACCTTCTGGCGCTGGATTAGTCTAAGGCCTTTGAATGGGTCAATCATGAATACCTGTGGGCACTTCTTAAGAGGCACGGTCTGTCAGTAAGGGTGGTTGATTGGTACCATTTGTAGGCAGGCTGAAGCTTCCCTCCTGTGAATGGTTGGGTGGGCCCTACTTTAAGAGTGTCATTTAGAGTCAGACAAGGTTGTCTGTTGAGCCCCCTCCTCTATATATTTGCAATTGACCCTTTTATCCTGAGGGTTGAGAGTGGTATGGTGAGGGGAGTGCAGCTGGCTGTGGATGCTCCCTTGAAGGTGACGGCCTATGCTGATGATGTCTCAATCCTTCTATCAGATGTGGCTTAGGCGTGTGGCATTCGAAATCTGATATATGAATATTCTGCAGTTTCAGGCTCAGAGATAAACCAGGAAATGAGTGAAGTTCTCTGGTTAGGGGAGGAAGGGCAGCAGTCTGTTCTTCTGAATACATTCCCCAAGGCCAGCCAAGAGGTTAAAATTTTAGGCATTCAATTTGGTTTGAGTGACTATGCCCAGCGAAACTTGGAACTGAAATTGGCAGATGCCACCTCTAAGGTGAATAATAGGAAAAAGTGGAAACTATACTTCAGAGAACAGATTGATTTAATCAAGACTTACTTGATCCCAGTTTATTTGTTTGTCAGTTACGTATACCTTTTGCCAAAATCATTAAGGGTGAGGGTCAGTTCCTTGTGCTTTCAGTTATTACGGGGGAACAAGCTGGACTTCATCAGGAGGAGTGTGACATACAAACCGAAGAATGAAGGTGGAATGGTAAACCCAGTGCTATTCTTTAATACTGCATTTTTAAAGCTTCATTTTGGGAGTCTTTTTTTGTAGTCTTCCCTCAGTAAGTGGCTGGCTTTCGGGTTTGGGTGCACCCCTATTCTCAATACATGATTAGATGGGGGTCTCATCAAAAGTTTTTGAGTTAAGCATAGATATCTCCCAGCCTTTATGGTTCAGAGTTTAAAGGTGACAAGAAAATGGCAGATTGAGGTAGGTGAGGCAAACAACTACTCTAGGAGGGTGTTGGAGAGGAGGATTTTGCATACTCACCTTGACGAGCCCCTATTACTCAAGAATTGCGCAGGTGATATGTGTTTCAAGGGTCTATCTTTGGTGAATTCCATGCATATTCCTCTGATGTTTAGAGACCTCACCTGGCTTGCATTTCATGGGAGGCTCTACGTTAAGGGAAATCTGAAGCACAGGGCTGTCAATGGTCGTGGTTGTCCAAGGGAGAAATGCCAGGGGGATGGAGACAATGGACCATTTACTGCTTCAATGTACTTTTAATGTAGCAGTTTACAAAGTAGTGACTCACGCTTTGGGCCTTCTGTATCTTTCGGGGCTTAGTTACACAGAGTGGGTGTATGGATTGCTCAAAAGGTGTGGGGATTTTGATTTATGCACTCGTTTTTTAGTTAGCATAGTGGTTAGATATTACACATGGAATAAATGTTGAAAAGGCAAAATTCTTCCTGAAGTGAGGTGGTGGAAAGTATTCTGCATGATGTATGAAAAATAAGGGAAATGGAGAGAGGTCCGATGCATGCTGCAGCCTGGGCTAGTCTCTGGCGAGAGTGGAGACTTCCTTGGATGGCAGCTAGCAACTAGTAGTCTCTTAATTCTTGGTTACTAGTACTATTCCATTCACTGTTACATATTGCGGCAATTCAGTTTTTTTTTTGTAAGGTTTACATACATTTAAAGTTTGCTATCATTTCCTGAAAGTTAAAGTGTGTGTTGTGTTATAGACTGGTGGTGGGGTTGTTAAAATGCAGAACATTGTGTTAGGAGATGTTTGTTTTTTTGGTATGATTGATGACTTATTTGGGAAGATGCAGTTGTTTTGAAATCTTTGATCATATTGATCCTTTTTTAACTGGATCCTTGATGATGTACATACTTTATTTTATTTTGGGACAATTTTTTATAAAATCGTTAACAGTGTAAAAGTGAAGCTGGTCAGTATCTGTGTGCAATGAGCAAAAGCAAAGTATTCTTCCTGCATGCATAGAATACAATTAATTTGACTCGCCTGGAATCAACATGGTTTTGCCCAGGTGTAACAGCAGTCCAAACATACATCAAAATTTTGCATTTAAGACTTTCACTAAGGCCTTAGGATGCATGGTCTGTAATTGAAACACCCAGAACCATTCCTTATGATATAATCTAGTGAACCTATCTCTCCCTTTTTTATATGACTTACTATTTCCAAACCAATAATAAACCAGTAATATATATAAAAGTAATAATAAGACTCTCAGGGTCCCTGTTGTGTTATTGACTGAAATTATGTAATATAATTTGATAATGTTCTGTTTGTGTTCCCTGAAGAGATCTGGTAGTGCACCCCACATATTGTAGGGCAGACATGTATTCTAACATACATACAACCTGATTATTGGTTGAAGATTTAACATGGGTTTGTTTAATTTAGTTAAAACCTATAAGTTAAACATACAGATTTATTACAGTTGAGGCACTTTTTAGTGTTGGAAGGGAGACAGCAGTGGCAAACGCAGGATTTTGAAAGGGGGGTTTCCAATGTGTGTAATATATGTGAGGTATATTATCATAGCTACAAACGTTTTGGAGCCCGAAAATAAGCACCGCCGCGTCCTGCCCAAGTTCTTCTCCTGACCCGCCCACAATGTCATACTGCACGAGGCAAAAATTACCCCTAGCGTGTATATGTGTGTATGTGGTGTGTGTATGTGTGTTAGGGAATTAGACATGTGGCAGAGGTTGATGTGTACAAAATTGTGAAGAGCTACTTAATATGATGCACTGTTAAATATAAAACATATGTAAAATGACAATACTGATAATATGGTTGTACTATCTGGCTGCCAGGACATGTAAGATGCCCATTAACGTTCTCTATGAAAGCAGGACGTTTATAATGTAGATTTGAAAATAATAAAAATTTAGCTTTGGTTATTGGCTGTAACAGAGTTTCCGATATTTTTTTTTTCTAGGTGATTTATAAGTTACTTCTTTCACACAGTAAAATAGTAGTTTTATATTGAAGGAACAGATCTAATAGTAATAGCAGTATACAATGCATTAGTAGAGCACATTACACAATGTACAGAGAGTGCGTCAGTGCATAAGCATTGTTGTATTTGTAGTGACCCATTCACCATTCCCATCTGCTTTCCTAATGCAGCACAGGCCAGGACCATCTTCCTCCATGTCAGTCCAGATCACATGGCCGCTAAGCCACGCCCCTTTCGTGGCACCCGTGAAGTCGCGCCCCTTTTTTAATTTTAGCATTTTTTTGCTCATTTTTCAATTTTTTTTTTCATTTTTCAATCTGGGGGGGAGGGGGGTTCTGGGCAACCAGGAACCCCCCTTAGGTGAGCCACTGGACAGTTTAAATGGGTGCCCGATTCTCTTCTTTCACTTTGTTAAGTCTCCAGACTTATATTCTTCACCATTGTTATGACTCCAGACTCCATTTCTTCCCTCTTTACTGACTTACTCTTTTCCCTCTTGTTATGTCACAAGACTTACCTTCTTCACTCTTATTGTAATGAAGCATCAACTATCATTCACATATTGAATAAATATCTACCTATCCTTAAATCCGATGATATAATTAATCAGGCCTTGGATACTACTATTTCAATGTGTTGGAGACCTCTTCCAACTTACGGGATACTCTGGTGAAAATTCATTTTGCCTCTACTACCCCTGCTACCCCTAAATATGTAGGTTGTTATCCATGTAGGGGTTGCAAGGCCTATCCATTTGTAAAGAAGACATTTCCAAGTTGTGAATAGGTACCACAAACTTGACCATTATTTTAATTGCAACTCCCGTAATGTTATATACTGTCTTTCCTGCATTTGTGGTCTAAAATATGTCAGTAAGACGATTAGACCCTTTAAGCAGCACATTTTGGAACATCTAGGAAATATACGTAATAGTAAGAGTGATAGAGAAAAATGTAAATTTTTAAGTCCAATCGCCAAACAGTTCCTGAAAGTTCATAAATCTAATCCCAAATGCTTATCCGGTTTTATTTTATGGCATGTAAAAAATGACATCAGAGGTGGTGACACCAATCAACCATTACTACATAGGGATATTTTTGTTGAATTGTGTGGCCCCTTATGGGCTTTATGGGCCTGATCCAGACCTCGCTAGGACGGCGGGCGTAAGATTGGCTGAAAAGCCGATCTGCGCATTCGCCGGGCAGATGTTGCCCGGCGTTGCTACGACAACGCCCGATCGTGGATCGGGCGTCTGTAGCAGCGCCGTAGGGACGCTGGAGGGGACGTCCCCCAGCGTCCCTACGTTCAGGTTAGTGTAGGTGGGCGGGGGAATCTAGTTTAATGATCTAGGCGGCCATACGCTCCTGTGCGAGCGTATGGCTCCTTCCTTACGCCGGCTGAAGTTAGGGTAGCCTTCAGCCAGCGTAAGGAAGGGGCCATACGCCCGCACAGGGGGAGTGTTGGTGAAAGTGAACGCCGATACGCTGTGCTTTAGTAAGCAGAGCGCATCGGCGTAGGTCTGGATCAGGCCCATGGTGTCGGACTGATGACACTTCTGGTGCACCGTCTGCCATGTGTGGGGAAAACATGCAAAGGTGCTGCCCCTGAATAATTACTTTATAATTTCATTTTTTTGCTATATAAGTTAGTACTTTTTGTCTGCGCACAGATGCTTCAATCTGGCACATCCGCTTAGGCAAGTGCACTACCTGCTCTAAAACAAAGGTTAGGACAAAACAGCTTTTGTTTCTCTCTGTGTGTATGCACATATGGCTTGCTTTAATAGTAAGATGGATCCTACATATGAAATGCTGTAAGAGAATATATATGGTGGTTAATTGTGACTCTCTGCAGTGTTTGGCCATACAGCACTACAGCACAATTATGTGGTTATGCTCCAATCTGTTAATGAAATGGTTATGTTAAATGTGGGGTTTTGTATATATATATATTCATACCTGCGTATACCTACCTGCCTGAATCTACAGCAGTCATACCTGCGTATACCTACCTGCCTGAATCTACAGCAGTCATACCTGCGTATACCTACCTGCCTGAATCTACAGCAGTCATACCTGCGTATACCTACCTGCCTGAATCTACAGCAGTCATACCTGCGTATACCTACCTGCCTGAATCTACAGCAGTCATACCTGCGTATACCTACCTGCCTGAATCTACAGCAGTCATACCTGCGTATACCTACCTGCCTGAATCTACAGCAGTCATACCTGCGTATACCTACCTGCCTGAATCTACAGCAGTCATACCTGCGTATACCTACCTGCCTGAATCTACAGCAGTCATACCTGCGTATACCTACCTGCCTGAATCTACAGCAGTCATACCTGCGTATACCTACCTGCCTGAATCTACAGCAGTCATACCTGCGTATACCTACCTGCCTGAATCTACAGCAGTCATACCTGCGTATACCTACCTGCCTGAATCTACAGCAGTCATACCTGCGTATACCTACCTGCCTGAATCTACAGCAGTCATACCTGCGTATACCTACCTGCCTGAATCTACAGCAGTCATACCTGCGTATACCTACCTGCCTGAATCTACAGCAGTCATACCTGCGTATACCTACCTGCCTGAATCTACAGCAGTCATACCTGCGTATACCTACCTGCCTGAATCTACAGCAGTCATACCTGCGTATACCTACCTGCCTGAATCTACAGCAGTCATACCTGCGTATACCTACCTGCCTGAATCTACAGCAGTCATACCTGCGTATACCTACCTGCCTGAATCTACAGCAGTCATACCTGCGTATACCTACCTGCCTGAATCTACAGCAGTCATACCTGCGTATACCTACCTGCCTGAATCTACAGCAGTCATACCTGCGTATACCTACCTGCCTGAATCTACAGCAGTCATACCTGCGTATACCTACCTGCCTGAATCTACAGCAGTCATACCTGCGTATACCTACCTGCCTGAATCTACAGCAGTCATACCTGCGTATACCTACCTGCCTGAATCTACAGCAGTCATACCTGCGTATACCTACCTGCCTGAATCTACAGCAGTCATACCTGCGTATACCTACCTGCCTGAATCTACAGCAGTCATACCTGCGTATACCTACCTGCCTGAATCTACAGCAGTCATACCTGCGTATACCTACCTGCCTGAATCTACAGCAGTCATACCTGCGTATACCTACCTGCCTGAATCTACAGCAGTCATACCTGCGTATACCTACCTGCCTGAATCTACAGCAGTCATACCTGCGTATACCTACCTGCCTGAATCTACAGCAGTCATACCTGCGTATACCTACCTGCCTGAATCTACAGCAGTCATACCTGCGTATACCTACCTGCCTGAATCTACAGCAGTCATACCTGCGTATACCTACCTGCCTGAATCTACAGCAGTCATACCTGCGTATACCTACCTGCCTGAATCTACAGCAGTCATACCTGCGTATACCTACCTGCCTGAATCTACAGCAGTCATACCTGCGTATACCTACCTGCCTGAATCTACAGCAGTCATACCTGCGTATACCTACCTGCCTGAATCTACAGCAGTCATACCTGCGTATACCTACCTGCCTGAATCTACAGCAGTCATACCTGCGTATACCTACCTGCCTGAATCTACAGCAGTCATACCTGCGTATACCTACCTGCCTGAATCTACAGCAGTCATACCTGCGTATACCTACCTGCCTGAATCTACAGCAGTCATACCTGCGTATACCTACCTGCCTGAATCTACAGCAGTCATACCTGCGTATACCTACCTGCCTGAATCTACAGCAGTCATACCTGCGTATACCTACCTGCCTGAATCTACAGCAGTCATACCTGCGTATACCTACCTGCCTGAATCTACAGCAGTCATACCTGCGTATACCTACCTGCCTGAATCTACAGCAGTCATACCTGCGTATACCTACCTGCCTGAATCTACAGCAGTCATACCTGCGTATACCTACCTGCCTGAATCTACAGCAGTCATACCTGCGTATACCTACCTGCCTGAATCTACAGCAGTCATACCTGCGTATACCTACCTGCCTGAATCTACAGCAGTCATACCTGCGTATACCTACCTGCCTGAATCTACAGCAGTCATACCTGCGTATACCTACCTGCCTGAATCTACAGCAGTCATACCTGCGTATACCTACCTGCCTGAATCTACAGCAGTCATACCTGCGTATACCTACCTGCCTGAATCTACAGCAGTCATACCTGCGTATACCTACCTGCCTGAATCTACAGCAGTCATACCTGCGTATACCTACCTGCCTGAATCTACAGCAGTCATACCTGCGTATACCTACCTGCCTGAATCTACAGCAGTCATACCTGCGTATACCTACCTGCCTGAATCTACAGCAGTCATACCTGCGTATACCTACCTGCCTGAATCTACAGCAGTCATACCTGCGTATACCTACCTGCCTGAATCTACAGCAGTCATACCTGCGTATACCTACCTGCCTGAATCTACAGCAGTCATACCTGCGTATACCTACCTGCCTGAATCTACAGCAGTCATACCTGCGTATACCTACCTGCCTGAATCTACAGCAGTCATACCTGCGTATACCTACCTGCCTGAATCTACAGCAGTCATACCTGCGTATACCTACCTGCCTGAATCTACAGCAGTCATACCTGCGTATACCTACCTGCCTGAATCTACAGCAGTCATACCTGCGTATACCTACCTGCCTGAATCTACAGCAGTCATACCTGCGTATACCTACCTGCCTGAATCTACAGCAGTCATACCTGCGTATACCTACCTGCCTGAATCTACAGCAGTCATACCTGCGTATACCTACCTGCCTGAATCTACAGCAGTCATACCTGCGTATACCTACCTGCCTGAATCTACAGCAGTCATACCTGCGTATACCTACCTGCCTGAATCTACAGCAGTCATACCTGCGTATACCTACCTGCCTGAATCTACAGCAGTCATACCTGCGTATACCTACCTGCCTGAATCTACAGCAGTCATACCTGCGTATACCTACCTGCCTGAATCTACAGCAGTCATACCTGCGTATACCTACCTGCCTGAATCTACAGCAGTCATACCTGCGTATACCTACCTGCCTGAATCTACAGCAGTCATACCTGCGTATACCTACCTGCCTGAATCTACAGCAGTCATACCTGCGTATACCTACCTGCCTGAATCTACAGCAGTCATACCTGCGTATACCTACCTGCCTGAATCTACAGCAGTCATACCTGCGTATACCTACCTGCCTGAATCTACAGCAGTCATACCTGCGTATACCTACCTGCCTGAATCTACAGCAGTCATACCTGCGTATACCTACCTGCCTGAATCTACAGCAGTCATACCTGCGTATACCTACCTGCCTGAATCTACAGCAGTCATACCTGCGTATACCTACCTGCCTGAATCTACAGCAGTCATACCTGCGTATACCTACCTGCCTGAATCTACAGCAGTCATACCTGCGTATACCTACCTGCCTGAATCTACAGCAGTCATACCTGCGTATACCTACCTGCCTGAATCTACAGCAGTCATACCTGCGTATACCTACCTGCCTGAATCTACAGCAGTCATACCTGCGTATACCTACCTGCCTGAATCTACAGCAGTCATACCTGCGTATACCTACCTGCCTGAATCTACAGCAGTCATACCTGCGTATACCTACCTGCCTGAATCTACAGCAGTCATACCTGCGTATACCTACCTGCCTGAATCTACAGCAGTCATACCTGCGTATACCTACCTGCCTGAATCTACAGCAGTCATACCTGCGTATACCTACCTGCCTGAATCTACAGCAGTCATACCTGCGTATACCTACCTGCCTGAATCTACAGCAGTCATACCTGCGTATACCTACCTGCCTGAATCTACAGCAGTCATACCTGCGTATACCTACCTGCCTGAATCTACAGCAGTCATACCTGCGTATACCTACCTGCCTGAATCTACAGCAGTCATACCTGCGTATACCTACCTGCCTGAATCTACAGCAGTCATACCTGCGTATACCTACCTGCCTGAATCTACAGCAGTCATACCTGCGTATACCTACCTGCCTGAATCTACAGCAGTCATACCTGCGTATACCTACCTGCCTGAATCTACAGCAGTCATACCTGCGTATACCTACCTGCCTGAATCTACAGCAGTCATACCTGCGTATACCTACCTGCCTGAATCTACAGCAGTCATACCTGCGTATACCTACCTGCCTGAATCTACAGCAGTCATACCTGCGTATACCTACCTGCCTGAATCTACAGCAGTCATACCTGCGTATACCTACCTGCCTGAATCTACAGCAGTCATACCTGCGTATACCTACCTGCCTGAATCTACAGCAGTCATACCTGCGTATACCTACCTGCCTGAATCTACAGCAGTCATACCTGCGTATACCTACCTGCCTGAATCTACAGCAGTCATACCTGCGTATACCTACCTGCCTGAATCTACAGCAGTCATACCTGCGTATACCTACCTGCCTGAATCTACAGCAGTCATACCTGCGTATACCTACCTGCCTGAATCTACAGCAGTCATACCTGCGTATACCTACCTGCCTGAATCTACAGCAGTCATACCTGCGTATACCTACCTGCCTGAATCTACAGCAGTCATACCTGCGTATACCTACCTGCCTGAATCTACAGCAGTCATACCTGCGTATACCTACCTGCCTGAATCTACAGCAGTCATACCTGCGTATACCTACCTGCCTGAATCTACAGCAGTCATACCTGCGTATACCTACCTGCCTGAATCTACAGCAGTCATACCTGCGTATACCTACCTGCCTGAATCTACAGCAGTCATACCTGCGTATACCTACCTGCCTGAATCTACAGCAGTCATACCTGCGTATACCTACCTGCCTGAATCTACAGCAGTCATACCTGCGTATACCTACCTGCCTGAATCTACAGCAGTCATACCTGCGTATACCTACCTGCCTGAATCTACAGCAGTCATACCTGCGTATACCTACCTGCCTGAATCTACAGCAGTCATACCTGCGTATACCTACCTGCCTGAATCTACAGCAGTCATACCTGCGTATACCTACCTGCCTGAATCTACAGCAGTCATACCTGCGTATACCTACCTGCCTGAATCTACAGCAGTCATACCTGCGTATACCTACCTGCCTGAATCTACAGCAGTCATACCTGCGTATACCTACCTGCCTGAATCTACAGCAGTCATACCTGCGTATACCTACCTGCCTGAATCTACAGCAGTCATACCTGCGTATACCTACCTGCCTGAATCTACAGCAGTCATACCTGCGTATACCTACCTGCCTGAATCTACAGCAGTCATACCTGCGTATACCTACCTGCCTGAATCTACAGCAGTCATACCTGCGTATACCTACCTGCCTGAATCTACAGCAGTCATACCTGCGTATACCTACCTGCCTGAATCTACAGCAGTCATACCTGCGTATACCTACCTGCCTGAATCTACAGCAGTCATACCTGCGTATACCTACCTGCCTGAATCTACAGCAGTCATACCTGCGTATACCTACCTGCCTGAATCTACAGCAGTCATACCTGCGTATACCTACCTGCCTGAATCTACAGCAGTCATACCTGCGTATACCTACCTGCCTGAATCTACAGCAGTCATACCTGCGTATACCTACCTGCCTGAATCTACAGCAGTCATACCTGCGTATACCTACCTGCCTGAATCTACAGCAGTCATCCCTGCTCATCCCTCCCTGCCTGAATCTACAGCAGTCATACCTGCGCATACCTACCTGCCTGAATCTACAACAGTCATACCTGTTCATCCCTACCTACTGTATCTACAACTTACCTGCCTGTCAGAGACTGTTCTCATACACGCCAGTTCGGTCTCACCCTGCCGCCTGTCTGGGTGGAATCTCCGTCTGTCCCTTCAGGGCTCATATGCACCACCATTATTTAAGACCACCCAGCTTCGTATTCTCTGTTTCCGCCCACCAACCTGAACCCAGTACGGATCTACCTCAGAACGTGACAGTTATATTTAAAGGATTATATCCTGAGAATTCTGCTATTATGTGTTACTTCTGCTGCATAAACTGCAAATGAATAAGTGTCTTATATTGAAATTATGGGCCGTGTGCAGAGCTCCGGCTGCATTGCATATGCGGCCGGAGTTGTCTGATATGTTCTACTGCTCATGCGCAGTAATTTTGTAACGTAATCTAAGTTACTTGTTGCAATGTAGATTGTGTACACGTGGCCTTTAAGACCGCGTATACACATTACAAAATTACTGCGCATGCGCAATAGAACATATCGGAAAACTCCAACTCTGCATACGGCCCAATAACATATTATTTGTTTACGCTTTTAGATGAATACTAATAAAAAACCTATCATGGAACTCCTCCAAGCCTGATGACTGATTTAAATAGACCGGCCAACACGTGCACCACTATGGCTCTTTGAAAAAGCCAAGTTCACCAGGTCGAAATGCGCGCCAGAGAAGCTGTTTAACTTCAGGAATCCAGTCTCTCTCTCTCCAGTCTTGCAATCCTATGAATCTATGTGACTTTTGTGCAATGTCTGGTTATCGCTCCCTATTCATGCTTGTTTAGTGCAGGGAGAGTAAATGTACTGCCTAGAAGGGTAAAGTATAGCCGTGAGGCTATTAATATTTGAATAGGGCTAGACGACTTACCTCTGTTTTAGTGTAGGAGGGGTTGTAGATACTGGTTTGTATAATAGGGCTTGGATTTCTTACATATTTCACTTACCTATATCTGCAAGTTTCTATTGTATTGTGACTAATGTGAACCCACAGGCAATGGGAGGCATGAATACATGCTTTATTTTTTACATAGTGGTGTTATGGATTATTTTTTTATGTAACATATTAAAATGATCTTTATGGGTATATGGTCTATTAGTGTCATTTTTCAGGTGTGCGCCAAGATATAGCAGTCTTTGCTGCACTAAAGTATAGCTCAAACTTTTTTTGTGTGAATCTCTCACTGCTGGGGCTGCACCCATGTGAATTTATAACTAGTGCAGCTCGTTCTTATCTTTGTCTTGTTTTCTTCTACTGGTTTTTCTTTCTTTTATTTTGGTATTAATCCAAACTTCCTCTATGACACTTACCTTTAGTGTTGTCCCTTCTTCATCTTGTTCTTTTCTCCCCAGCAGCTCCTTGCTTACTGAATGATGCTGACCTTAAGGGAGCTGTGGAGGAGCTGTGCGCTTTGACTCAGACACTGGCGCATTGCTGTTAATAATGCGATGAGCCTGCCTGCATGGTTGGGCTCTTGGACATCATTGTCTTGAACCAGTGCAGCTGCACGGTGCACAATTTAACTATTGAATCATCGCACGGCTGCACTGTTTAAACTACACAATTTACCATTTTTTAAAGGGGTGATGAAGTGGATGCTCAGTCACCCCCTTTTAAGTTGCCATCTACTTCCATCCGCACCTTCTACACAACCTTATGATTGTGTTCAAAATTGTCATTTGAAATTGAAATACTGTTCTGCTGAACTTATCAGACAATTGATCATTCCAAACAGGTGCTGATTTATAGTTATCATTGAGAAAGAGTACTAAATGCAATCCTGTCATGTACAATGCAGGAAATTCTAAAGAAACAGTTTCTCTAAGGAGCCAAATGGATGCTGTCTCTTAAAACTGCTTTCTTTTTTTCAGGTTATGGACATAAAGTAAAAAGTGAAGCAATGTGGCAATCATAAATAGATCTGTTGTGAATTCCAATATGTCAATCCTTTTATATAACAACCATCTGTTTATCATGCTATCACCTTCTACACTTATTTACTGCTGCATATTTCTGCTGGTAATATGAAAGTAGCGAAAATTACAAATAAGAATATAATAATACCAAAAGTTGTTTTTGTTTTTTTTAGTAATAGCTAGTCTAAAGCCCATCATAAAGACGGGTAATAATTAGGTTAGATTTTTTTTTTTTTCAAAATTTTATTCAGCTACTATAATAACAAATCAGGGCCGCCGTTAGCTTGGGTGAGCAGAGATGCAGGGGAGACTTGGGTGTTGTTGTTGGTGGTGACTTGTGGGACACCTTGTGGGGGTGTGCACTTTATAGGAGAGAAATTCTGCTCCCAAGTTATGCACATGCGCAGTATCTGCAGATACGTGATAAGCTGTTCGCGACTTACAAGGCTTCTCTGGTGAACAGTCCTAACTCTAATGTTAACTCTAAATAGAGCCCCAACTTTGGGTCACATATCCAATATCTTTCTAAACCAAGAGCATACCTCACATGGAGATTCCCAGATCTCCCTTTTACCAGCTTCTTTCTGTGCGACCCGTGTTACAAAAAACACGGGTCGCACCGTTCACACTGAGGGCGACACGGGTCAGACACGGGAATTACCCCTCGTTAAATCCCGTGTCTGATTCCCGGGGCTCTCTGCCCGGGTCGACGCGGGTGTGACCGTTCACACTGAGACTAGACCCGGGATTTTCGGTCTTGCCCCGGCAAAGTCCCGGGTTTTTGGCTCAGTGTGAACGGGGTATTAGTAAAACCATTATTTTCCCTTGTTAAGAAATATAAGTGTTCTAATTGTATGAGTTGTACAACTAAATTAAAACAAATATCGTGATAAGGATTAGTGATTAGACTTAAGGGTTTAATTGTCAAGTCTGAATTGTAATTAACATCAGTTCTCAATCTAATCCTTTAAGAGAAATATCAATTCTATTGTAAACATTATTGTTATTGAATTACGAATATCAGTTCTCTATCTAATTTCCAAGTGAAATAGTAACTTATTTGCCGCTAAATTACAACTTCTGATTTTATTTGTTTATGAATGAGAACAACATTGTGACAAACCGTTTATTTGTGGTGATCAGAATAAGTTTTCTGCCAATCTAAAGCATTCTGAAAAATACTTATTAAAACTAACATGTAATTTTACTAAAAGCTGGTGCAAAGCAGTTTCTGAGTTTTCTTACATTGCTTACACCTCTCTGCAATCCACATCCACCACAATTATTTCAATGCCTGTTTCCCTTACAAACTGGTTATCACACCTTCATAGTCCACCTCTAACTTTATGTGTGTACTTACATGAGTATATGTGTGCCGTACGTGTAATTCAATGTAACTGCGCCCTCAAAGACTCATTTAAATGCCTCCCCCCACCCTTTCACGTAAATTTTCAGGTACGTATTTCAACCACACCCCTCTGTACGTATATGTCCCCAAGTGTGATTCACATGTCCGTGCCTAAAGCACTTACGTGTGTATATTTAACATAACTTACGTAAATAAAGTTACTACACATGTGCAGTTCATCCGATCCTGCACGCAACTCCACCTGAAAACGGATCTGTGAATACAGCCCAGAATGTCATGGTTTGTTGCTGGTTAATTGCAACAGCGCTGGGGTGCCTTTTTTATATCTGTGTAAATTCCCCATACCTTGCAGCACCTGCTCTATATTAACTTATAAATTGATTTGAGCAACCTACATGTTGTGTGTTTGTTTTAAAGTTTATCTGGGATAGCAGCTGACAGGGGGTGTTGTTTCAACGTGGCTGTTTTAGAAAATTGGGGACCTCTGTCGGAGTGAGCTCTCAATTTAAAAATACATGATATATGACCCAAAGTTAGGACTCTGACAGTATTTGACTTAGGACCACCAAAACAGAGAAGCCTTGTAAATATCTGGTGGCTTATCATAATGAATGTAATAAATCTCTCTGACTTTTATTTTAAAGATAGAATGTTATGGTTTGTTGCTGGTTAATTGCAAGAGTGCTGGGGACAGTAAGTAAAAGCTTGTAATCATCACAGGAAGGACTCGTTCTGTGTACATGACAGCACAATTACAAGCTGAATTATGAACACTTTGAATGGGGGAAAACTCATATTGGTCACTATGGACCGTATTCACACTCAAGAATGCTTTTGGTTCTAATTTATATGCAAAAAGTGTCATGCCGACTACCTTGACACACCCTCAATTTTCAGCTTCTTAGCCGACTTATGTCATAGGACTACCTTATCTTTAGTTTCACAGTTGTCTTCGTAAGTGGAAAAATTAGGAATGCAGTGGACTAACCGTGCCCAGAATTCCCCATTATCTTTGTTCTTAATTTGTCCCAACATGCTCGTTCTTAAGTCCCTATGAACCTAGATGAACTATGTTCTCAATGGTGGTTCATAACTGTCCCGTTCTTAAGTCCAACGAAGATTGTGCACATTAATTTACTACACATGCGCAGTTTATCCCTTCTTAAATTTACGAACCTAAAAAGCAGAATCTTAATTGTGAATCAGGTCCCATGTGTGGATGTAATAATTATGATCATATCAAAGCATATATATATCCAGATTTATGGTCTGGATTCAGTCTTAAAATTCAAAGATATATCCCTTATCTTTATCTTCCCCTGAGATCAACATGGTTTTGCCCAGGAATAACTTTCTTCTCTTAATTTCAAGCTCCTTCTTAACTCTGGATCCAGCCCGATATGTATGTATTAATAACCAAATGATCTATTTTTAGCAGACTTTGACAGTTTGATAGCAAATCACTGCACAATCCTAAATGACTAGACATGCAACAGGAAACCCCTTCCCTCACATGGTAGTTCTGACCACAGGACCCTGCCTTTTTACTCTTTTACCCTGCCTGTAAATCTATACACTGGCCCCATGGAGAATGTTTAACTAAGCCTTACTGAACAATTTACATACCTACATGTCCCGCTACACTGTCAGAAAAGCTTCAAGGGATCCAATTTTGCTCAGTAAGATGAAAAGTTGACCATACCCAAGTTTTTGCATCTGTGGGAACCTCCAATTCAAACATGTCTAAAATACCGGCTCTTGGTAATACAGTCACATTGGACAAAGAGAGATCAATCGATTAATGGTTTAGGGTGGAAAAATATTTAACTGGTCTGTCATGATTATTGGCTTAATTAAATATCTTTGGAATGAATTGGAGCCCACCATTAGCCAATTTTTTTTTTTTTTTTTACAAAACATCAGTGTCAAACCACATTTATCTTGTTATTACTGAATATCTCACTGGTAAAATCACTCATTTCTCCTATTCTAGTGTTTAGAGACACTTAAACAGACCCAATGTACTTCTTAGCTCCTTAAATGGACACCCTAGGGCCCTGACTGGAATCTAGGCAGTTTATTGAGGTACAACACTAGCAATGTTAAACATATCTTATCTGTCTAATAGATATATAGTTATATAAACCCAGTCACGTAACACTTATCCATTACTAAGATCACATGTTTTGTAATACCCTCTAGTTGACTTTTTTGTAAAAGAATGACAGAAATATAACCCCTTTGATCTGGTTACCTGTGCATGATTGAAGACACAATTTAATAGAAAAATTACTTTTCTCCTTAATGTTTTGGTATATCCCAAGTAATTGTTATAGTCGGAAATGTGAGAATTGTTTGCCAAATAAAATAAAACATTTGTTGGTTCCCATGCACAGCAATCTTATTAATAGAGCTGCATTACCAGTTTGAATGATAGAAACATAAGCATAGTGAATTCAAAATTTCCAATGACAAATACAGAGTGCTGTTCGGGGAAAATTTGGACACAAGGGAACTGTAGTTTTAGCACATCAGGATATTAGAGTCAGTAACTATATTGACGGTCTCCCAAGTGATTATAAATGTGATTATGCAAATCTGTAATCATGACCGGATTTTCAGATTCATCAGAGGCATACGTGTTATGAGTTATATTAAATTATATGTAAATGAGCACTTATCTCATCATAGGTTAGAAAATGTGCTAAACCTTGCTCATGCAAACCAAAAAATATACCAATCTAATATCTGTCATTTGTAATTTAAATCAACAAGATCTTTGTTATTTGTTTGTAAATATAATTATATATATTACATATTAATAAACCTGATCAGCACAGCTTTCGATCCCCATATAACTTAAGTACAACATAATATTTATCATGAAAAAAATACTAGACAGAGTATTAAAAAATAAGCAAAAGGTATAGGAGTGTGGGAGTATAGAAGTGTCATATTACATATAATTACTATATACAACACTTTCTTATGTATCCCATGTAGCAGTCATCATTTGCATTTTTGTACAAATAGCTTCAGCTAGATTTATTTGTCAGTAAGGAAAATAAACAAGACATAAAAATAAATCCTAGGCTGCCTGGCTCTATCTAATACATAGCCCCTTACTAAAGTACTAAAGTGGCAGGACCTAAAGCCCACACACAGAAAACCAATAGTATGTACTGACACTATAACAGTTTCCCTCAGCAGACATCTGCTTTGCTCCAAAGCCAATGCGAGTATAAGAGTATAAGAGGACAGCCTCACAAACTTTTTATCCTTGTGTCAGAGGTGCTAGATCCCTATAAGTCTAACCAGATACTATTGAGA
Source organism: Limnodynastes dumerilii (assembly GCA_011038615.1). Lineage (NCBI taxonomy): Eukaryota > Metazoa > Chordata > Amphibia > Anura > Limnodynastidae > Limnodynastes > Limnodynastes dumerilii. The sequence goes on along the minus strand of WWET01000120.1, from coordinate 209,493 downwards.
TGGGCCTGGTGGATGAAGCCCATCCTTTCTTTCCTATTCTCAACCCAATATATATTTGGTCCTTTTAATAATTAACATTTATGAACTTCTATTACATTATGTAAACATTGCATACACAGTATAACAAAGAAATTATAGACATGACATATTTGCATCACTGGGTCCCATACCAAATTTTGGTGTAGGCCCAGCAGAGCTCTTCCACGGTTCAACCTTCCCCACACAGGCGTTATTTCCATGTGCTGAAAAGACACACTCCTTGTTTACTGGGTGGACAAGACCATGGGTGGAGGCCAACCATGACAGTCTCACTACCTAGAACATATATTAGTTACTCCCCAGCCTTTACAGACTATGAAGTGCCAAACATTTGTGATCACTTTAGCCATCCTCAACTACTTTTATACTGCCCTTAGTAGGCAGGAGAGAAAAAAGATGAATGCATCCTTATTGAGACACGAAAAAGTGCATTGGCCTGTAATATAGCTGATTGCCACACTGTCAGACCATCAATATATCTCTGCTGGCTGTTTCTTTTCATGATAACTGCCAGTGCTCAGTGTAATGATCCAATGGGAACATTAAAACAGAAATCATTCACTCATGTACTGTTCCTAACACCCTTCTTTTCCAACCTTGGTGCTACATTTAGAAGAAATATAAACATGACATAACTGTATAATGTAAATGTATCTGAATTCATTAGCATGGGTGTGAATGGTAAAATGTGCAGTAACACCTAGGAAAAGATTGTGACTTGTATGGGTTGCTGCACAATTGCACTAATATATTTCTATAAGTAAACTATCTTGAAAAGTTGCAAATTAGAGTCAGCTGGCAAATGTTCTCAATACATTAGAGGTGAAGTAATGCTTTCCCATAGCATCATGGACAGATAAGGTATAACATAAAAGCCCTCCAGTATAATTGTTCCAGAGCTATGTTGTTGAGGGTCAGATACAGTAACAGAGCACTGAAACAAAATATGATGAGCGTCATATTGTATTTCATTTGTGTTAGCTATATTGAAACGAAACCAAAGTCCCTGTGGAGTTTCATAGAGGTTAACTTTGCACTTCAATTAAATAGCATGATTTATGACAAAAATATCCAACTCATTTTTCATGGTGGCAATGCAGCACTCATGCTGATCATCTTCTGGATGTACTAGGCAAGCACAACGGCCGGGAAAATATTATGGCACTATAACTTAAAATGAGTTTTCTGTATGGCAGCCTACTATATTATGTACAAAGAATGATAACACAGAGTTAATTGTATATGTGGCGTATACACACACACACACACACACACACACACACACACACACACTAAGGCCCTGTATGAATATGTTTCCTGCATTGATTTGATTTATGGACTTTTTGTGCTTTATATGGATATATTTTTATTATGTGAGCTTTAAGACATAATTAAAATGCATTTTTTTCACTGAGCATGTTCAGTACAGGAACAAAATGTAAAATGTGCTCTGATGCACTGTCGTATGTTTTGTGTTCTCAGGCATTACACTATATTTGCATGAAAATATGGTTGTTGCTTTTTACCTGAATGCAGATCAGCATATTTCTATTTCAGCCATATTTCTATTTGCTTATTTAAGATCAGGGTTGCCGGTGTGGGCGGGGCTTAATTATATGATTTATACAAATCACACCATTAAACCCTGCCCCCTGTCCATTACTACTGCAATTTATATTGTTCCTGGGGTGGCGGGGCTTGATGACAAAAAGTCATGTCATTAAGTCACTTAAGTAGCACTAGTAATTTCTGTAATGGGATTCAGGAGATGAGGCTTGCAGGAGATTTGCCTGCTCTCCCGGGATACTAGAAGAAATGCCCAAACTGTGAGAGTCTCACGAATATTCTGGGAGAGTCGTCAACCCTGCTTAAGATTAAACAGCAAATGGCAGAGTGCCCATGCTCATATCATACAGCCAGGCAACCCTTTATGAAATAATGACATGGAAACAATTGCTGAGTTTAATGAAGGGAGCATGCAAACATAATTTATTATTTGGGGCTGCGTTAGAAACTGATGACTAAATAATTTTGTTCATCTAGAAGTGAATAGTTCCAGAAGTTAATAGGCGCTCCAATAGCAGATGGGAGGGGCAGGTTCAGAGTTTACCTTTAAACCTCTAATAAACCCCCTTTGGCCTCGGTTTCCCCCGAGCGGTCTTCCAGCAAAAATACACTTGACCCTCTCATAACTGCTCACCCCAGCAACTAGAAGGTGGGAAACCAAAGGATCCAACCAGTAGAGTATGATGTCCATTTGGGGTTGTATTATTGCTAGACCCCCATGTGCTAAAACACTTTAGCTGAGCCTTCACTGCTACCGCCCAACCATGCACCATCTGGAGGGAGGGAGGAAGGTACAGAAAGTTTTTTTTTAAAAAGACTTGACTTCCTGCCCACTAGCCCTTAAGTAACATCTCTAACCCCACCCTAACCCTTAGACTAGCCTTTCCCCTAGCTAACAAGATTGTGTCAACAACCCTGTCGTTCTGATGAGGAGAGGAATGCCCATCTGATGTTTATGTCCCTGCAGCCCTATAGGGTCCTTGGTGTTTTAAAAATAAAACAGTATTCAAGGTAAATGATACTGGACATGTAATTGATAAATACTGCTGTATCTCTTAATGTTCATTTCATATTTGCATTCTTAGTCTCTGAATCAGGTCCTAAGTGAATTCACAAAAACACTACTATAACTTAATAAAATAAATATAACAATCAATCAATAAAAGACCCTATGTAGCAATATAATATACAGCGGCACACAGGTTTCCCAATGTCCAAAATAGTCTTTAGAGTGTTCAATGTGATAGTCAGATGTAATACAGAGAAAAAATGTTATATGTGCACCTGATCAAAGGTACATGCACATGTATATCTAAGTCTATAGCAATGATAAGACCCACCAAATCTTAAGGGGATAAATTTACTTAAAAGCGCATATCTTTGGGACCACCCCAAACTTCATTTAATATGCCAAAATCTATAACCCTGGCAAATTCCAATGAATAAGGTAAGGTGATCACACACCCAATACCATCAAAAGGAACCCAAATGACGCTCAATCTTCCACACCTCAAATAAAATAGCAAGTACTTTTAAATGTTCAAGCATTTACTGGGTAACATAGGAAGAAAACAACATACATGCCGATACTGGCTAAAAACATAAACACAAAAGGCCACGGTGGAGCACACCCAGAACAATCCTACCCGGAACAGCAGAGTTAACAGCGGGCGGCGAATTCGTACACAGCCGGCAGGGACATCTCCACTGCAAGCTACGGAAGCCAGAGAGAAGGTGGAAGCAAGAGCCGGAGAGCTGGAAACCGGCGTCTGTTCTAAGGCTGCGATCTCTTCAGTCCTAGGGCGGAAGCTGCTGGGTCACACACCTGGCAATCCTTCAATCACAGTTCCTTTTGATGGTATTGGGTGTGTGATCACCTTACCTTATTCATTGGAATTTGCCAGGGTTATAGATTTTGGCATATTAAATGAAGTTCGGGGTGGTCCCAAAGATATGCGCTTTTAAGTAAATTTATCCCCTTAAGATTTGGTGGGTCTTATCATTGCTATAGACTTAGATATACATGTGCATGTACCTTTGATCAGGTGCACATATAACATTTTTTCTCTGTATTACATCTGACTATCACATTGAACACTCTAAAGACTATTTTGGACATTGGGAAACCTGTGTGCCGCTGTATATTATATTGCTACATAGGGTCTTTTATTGATTGATTGTTATATTTATTTTATTAAGTTATAGTAGTGTTTTTGTGAATTCACTTAGGACCTGATTCAGAGACTAAGAATGCAAATATGAAATGAACATTAAGAGATACAGCAGTATTTATCAATTACATGTCCAGTATCATTTACCTTGAATACTGTTTTATTTTTAAAACACCAAGGACCCTATAGGGCTGCAGGGACATAAACTGCAGATGGGCATTCCCCTCCTCATCAGAACGACAGGGTTGTTGACACAATCTTGTTAGCTAGGGGAAAGGCTAGTCTAAAGGTTAGGGTGGGATTAGAGATGTTACTTAAGGGCTAGTGGGCAGGAAGTCAAGTCTTTTTTTCAAAAACTTTCTGTACCTTCCTCCCTCCCTCCCCCCAGATGGTGCATGGTTGGGTGGTAGCAGTGAAGGCTCAGCTAAAGTGTCTTAGCACATGGGGGTCTAGCAATAATACAACCCCAAATGGATGTGAAGACATCATACTCTACTGGTTGGGTCCTTTGGTTTCCCACCTTCTAGTTGCTGCGGTGAGCAGTTATGAGAGAGTCAAGTGTGTTTTTGCTGGAAGACCGCTCGGGGGGCACCGAGGCCAAAGGGGGTTTACCAGAGGTTTAAAGGTAAATTCTGAACCTTCCCCTCCCATCTGCTATTGGAGCGCCTATTAACTTCTGGAACTATTCACTTCTAGATGAACAAAATTATTTAGTCATCAGTTTCTTACGCAGTCTCAAATAATAAACTATGTTTGCATGCTCCCTTCATTAAACTCAGCAATTGTTTCCAAGTCATTATTTCATTAAGGGTTGCCTGGCTGTATGATATGAGCATGGGCACTCTGCCATTTGCTGTTTAATGATACTGCTGTGTCCCTTCTTAAAACAGGCATATATGCTATTATCTACTATATGCAGCACTTGTCACATGTCCAGCTCATGTCTTTATGCGATGGCTCAAAAATCTCTACTTATGTAGAAAAAGGAGCAGGTAAGGTGAGGATATCCCTAATATTATACAAGATACTTGTTATACACAGTAGGAAAATAACAAATTTTACTTATAAAATATATTGATCATTATATAACTGTATCTTATTATATTATATTATTAAAAATATATTTTAATTATTAGTTTGTTTGTAACAGAAATAGTTTTATTCCATATCTGTGCTACATGTGATATTGCATCTTTTTTTACACCCACTAGAAAAATGATCAAATCTGTTTTTGATAAAATATTGTTATTATATTTATGTTCTGTCAGTCACAGACTTGCTCATATCATTTTTATTTGCAATGAACAACAAAGACCTTCTTGGCCTGTGAATATTCTTAGAATTTCAATCAGACTTTTTTGTGAAATTATACATGTGCAGCCTTACTTTATCATACAATTGTATGCCATGCGTGTTTTATAGATTACTAAGAGATGTCAAGTGAGCTTTTCTAAGTCATTATTATATAATGTGTTATGATAGATCTGTGCTACAATGGCGAAGTTGGCATGTAAATTTGATCGCCTCTTGATAGAATGAACTACTCTTGAAAAAACATATTCATTTGTAAAGTGAAAAAACTGGGGGTAGCATTGTAAGACAAGAATAATAATGAAGTGAAAATGATTCTTTTCTAGAAATAGAAGGGAAACAGCATTTAAAGTCTATGTGTGGCTATTTTGCACATTTGATAGACTAACTATAGAGAGATAACAATTTTAAGTTTAGGCAAAAAAACACATAAGTAAGTGACCTATAACCTGCATAGTGATTCACTGACTTAATAGTGGCAGAAAAGGAAGACTAAATTTCCTTAGACACTACCTTGGAAACTTGGGAGGAATACATAAGTTTATTGCATTATGTTTGAATACAGAGGTTCCACTTCAGGCACTGCAGTGCTCTAATGGACAGCTGCCCTAGACCTGAGATTAGAGCAGGCAAGTCTCCTACACATAGTGCACAAGACAAATGACTAAATGTACTTAACATTATAACACAGAATATATTACAGCACTAGTCAAAGAAATGTGAGTAGAATGAGCCTGTTATGTTAGATAACAAAACTTGAAAAGACACTCACCTTTAAAAACCCTGGACCGGATTCACAACTACGTTTTTTGGTAAGGTGCGTGCTGATTTCTAAGTGTTGTGCTAATGCGCACGTGTAATATTTGACGCTATCTATGTAGCGTTTCGTTACGTAGATTGCGTACATGCAGTCTTTTAAGACCGCATTCTAGGGGAATGGATTTTCTAGACAGAGATGGAAAGGTTCTAAACAATTTTAAGGGGTTATATCGTCAATCCAGGGCCGGACTGGGACTAAAAATCTGCCCTGGCATTTAAAGCACACAGTTACCTGTTGTGGGGTACTGACTATTTGCGCTGCTGTGCGTCTTTTGCTGACAGTCTGAAAGAAACATTTATCAATGGACATAGCTGCATCACTTAGCAGCTGAGCAGCAAGTTATAGGTAGGTGGCAGGGACTGGACTGAAATAAGCCCTCACCCACCAATACAGGAGCAGAGACAAACACTTTGAAAATGCATGTACATTTTTTTTAATTGTTGTTTTATTAATTATTATATTAGAACAACTTATTATTTTAAAAAATGTATGTACAAATTGTTTGATGTGCATCCTATTTATGCATGTCTTAAATCCTTCTACTTTTGAATCTCTGTCTCTCTAGCTCTCTATTGTATACATATCTATATAGACAGATAAAAAAAAATGTTCACTTACCTGTTTGCTGCTTCTCACTTTTTTTTTAATTTTTTTCTTCCTTCAGGCATCTGGCGGAGGACACAAAACTGTAACTGTATAACTCACAGAACACATCTTGTACAACACACACACAGCACAATTTGTATGCCTCATACACACATAGCAGGCATGCATGTATAACACACACACACAAATACACACACACATAACATGCATGCAAAACACACACACACACACACACACACATACACACACACACACACACACACACATACACACACACACAAACACACACACACAACATGCATGCATTTAAACACAGAACACATCTTGTACACCACACACACAGCACAATTTGTATGCCTCATATACACATAACATGCATGCATAAAACACAGAACACATCTTGTACACCACACACAGCACAATTTGTATGCTCATACACGCAGGCATAACACACACACATAACATACATACATAAAATACAGAACACATATTGTACACCACACACACATAAGGGTAGATGCAGAACATGGGCGTGCCAGCCATATGCCACCTGTAATTATGCTTCAAAGACTGGGTGAGACATTTAAATCGTACAGTATGTGCGTGCTTAGCAGCGTAACTACATGAGGCTATACGTACCAGAGCGGTTATACCGTGTAAAGTTAAGGTAGGGTTTGGAAAGCGTAAGCCGGCCAAAGTACATACATGAGAGGGGTGTGTCTAGGGGAGTGCATAGCGGGTACGCTAGCGTAAATACGCAGCATAGAAAATGCGTAGCTCTGGATCAGGCCCAATAGTCACTGTGGAAACCTGTATGGGATCATATACATTAATAATATGTCATATCAATCTGGAATTACTACAGGTATAATTGGTAAAAAAAATATATGAACTTTATGATTAGGCAGTTAAATTTAAATAGAGCCAGCATCCTGTCATTATCATATACATACATGGGCAGGGTCCTGAGAGTCGTAGTCATATGTTAATTAAATTTTTCTTCTAAATCAACACCCCTGGAGAGTGCCATTCTGACTAAAATCAGGTTATAGCGATGGGGTTTAATATACAATCAAGGCCAACATCAGGGGGGGGACAGCCAGGACTATTGTCCTAGACCTGGAGCTGATGGGGAACTTCCCTGCACACTGGCCCACTGTTAAAGCAGGACTGCGGCGCCCTCCCCCTATGTGATGTTATCACCTGTGTCCTTGGCCCTGCATTTTCTGATGGTGGTCCTGTATACCATGATGAGTGCATTCATTTTATTTGTCTGTTTCACTGTTGAAGTCCTCTTTCACAGCCAAAAGAGTGTTTCTATGGACAAAGACTCCAGTGGAAATCTGGATATGAAGGTTAACATTATCTGTTCTTCAACTGGACAATCTATTTACACCCGGGGGGTTATTTCTGTATAAATGATTCGCTATCAGTTTTGGCAGAAAGTACCTATCGGACTATAGAGTCAGATTACCAGGTTACTAGATATTTATTTTCTTCCTGAAACTTACTATCAAGTCGGTCCAATCAAAAGCTACAGAAGACAATGTGATCCAGTACAAATTTATTACCCAAGTCAGTGCTAATATCTGTAAATGGGGAGTATTTTCACTGTTCTCTCTTTCAGCTCCTCCCCATTTAACAGTTTGATAAGTTAACTTTGGGGAAATGTAACTTCTCTCTGTGCTATAACACATAACCTCCCCATTAACACAGCCCTCCTGGCAACATTTAAGAGTAAGGCCATCCTTACATAAAATACAATTAGTCCACACTGAATAACAAGTTCTTGAAACAGCTTCTTGTGTCCCCAGAGGGTATACCATCTCACCACAATCATATGTTGTGTCCAGGCAGCCTAAAATGGCCGCTGTTCTCCATTTTTAATGTGCTTTTATGCAAACATGTTATTCATTTTGTGTAGAACCAGACATTCAAGGCCAAGACATGCTGATAAGGCAGCTTAGTGGGAGTAGAGAGTATGTGACACTAACATGCTAGCTTATACTGCTCATATGGAGATCGTAGATATTAGTTAGATAAGTAGTACCAATTAACTTGCTTAAAACATGATTATAACTTAATAAAGTAGGGAGTTCCGGCTCTGTTGTTGTCGGGTATTAAAACACTTGGCACAAAGTCAGCTCGTTGGCTTCATACGGGACTGATCTGACTTATTGCAGGAGTGATCTAAGCTATGAACATAACTGATCTGACTAAGTGCATGGGTGGCTTTGTACGTAACTGACCTGCCTTGAGTGAAGGAGTGACCCGGGCTTTGAACGTAACTGACCTGAATAAGCGCAGAAGTACCTGCTGACCTTTTCTAGCTCAACAACAATCAAGATAGGGGCCCCTGGAAACCTGTTGATCATTATCAAGCAATAACTACCAGCTGAAACTAAGTATTATTCATGTATTTTGCTTAATTCTTTATTAAATACTATCATTTCTAAGAATTGTCTTGTGTGGTGTCATTTAAATCTGGGTATTTACAGAATCTTAAATTCCACCGGGAACATATGTTCACATACATCAGAAGGAAGAATAGTATTTGCCCAGGCTGTGTTCTTTATAATATGCCAATAACATGGATAATGGATTTTGAAGACTCAGGGGAAAATGAAACGGGTAACAGCATCACAACATAATGTATAAAGCACAACTGTGGATATTCTGCGTCTTTATAGTCTAATACAATAATGTAATTGGTAACATCACAGCAGTAACACTAATAAGAAAGGGTTGCTAAACATACTGCAACATAATACAAGCTTGAATTAATATTTTTTATGCTATATTAAAAAAAAAATTATAAACACACAGGGTGTTTTACTTTTACTTTGAGACACAGATCCTATGACTGAGTGAGAATTCGAGATTTCGACAGCAGCTTTCATTCTGATTTATTAATTGAAATATATTTTTTATTGTGTATTACTCAAATGCAGATGTTTATTTTAAACCTTTCAGTCTTTAAGTGCTGTTCCTCTCCAGAAATCAAGTGGTATATCAAAACATAAAATCAATCAAATGTATACGCTTGAAATTCCTTGTATGAAAACAACAGCCTGGCTAATGATGGCTCATTGATTAGCAAACACTAAGAGAGCACTGTGTGCACAAGTTTACAGTTTTACCATAAAGAAATAGAAAAAAAGCAGGGAAAACTGTGTACCCTGGTAGTATTTTATCAAAGTATGTCTCCCTAAGCATAGAACCTTCAAGGCATCCAAGCCTTTATGGGAAAGAGATTTAAAGCCATAATATCCAAACTGTCGTGCTGCTGTCCTATTAGTATCATTAATAATACCAACAAAATTATCGAACAATATATAGTAATGAAACATGATTAATATCTACTTCTGGCATTATAAATTATTATCCCTATACATTTTTAATTATAGGAGTACCAGCAGCAATTTGGATGTCAACAGGAATCAGCAGTGATGTCTGAGAATGAACAAAGATCAAGTGCATAGTACAAGCACACTAAAAGAACTTAACATACTCTAACAGTGTAGTCAGCAGTTATTTTTTTCAACAGCTATCTGAAAACATTACTGCTTTACATCCTTTGAGACGGCAGGAGCAAACGCGCATTGGGTGAAGGTAAGAAGTAAGTTTGAAGTGGTGCAGAAATAACTTCTTTATTGTAATATCTGAGAGGTGTTTTTTTTTATTTTTATGATAGCTCTGCTGCCTCTCAATTACACCAGTTAAAAAGGAATAGCAGAAGAGTAGGCTTATATGGGGCACCAGGAGACTAAATGTGGTACATGGTATGTTGTAAAAAAGAAACTATGATGGATTTGTTTCGAAGCTCAGAATAGGGAACTCACAGCAGGCTGGCAGAGAAGTATAGAAATTTAAGGTTCTTTTTCCTTTTTAATAAGCAACAGAAAAAAAAGCTCTTTTTTGATCCTGCTGATGCCTATGTTCTGACACCTGCCACCAGCAGTACTTGGACACATCCTTTTTATTTTCTATTCCCTTTTAACTGTCTGGCAGTCACTTTGATATATTTTTGTCTATCTGTAATGCCAATGAAACAAGGTGGTAATCTCACCAAGGATTTGTCATGACACAAGGTGCTTTCCCCTAAAGCCATAACCTGGAAATAAACACCTAAATCAAGGCTTATGCTAATTGATATGATACAATTCTGGCTGTTATGGAGAGCGAGCAGAAGTCTTTTAAGCATGATGCTCTCTTGATATTGTATACTCCAGAGAGTTTCAAATAAATGGAAGTTTCCTCAGCTCTATAGCAAGCAATGCATCACGCTACAAGTGACAGAAAACATTAACATCAGATTGATATCTCTGAAGTGATGGTAATAAAATGATACCATGTTTCAGAAAAGTTATGAAAATGTAATACTTATCATGCCACATAAGTCAGTTCTTATCCTATATTACATGAATTATCTTTTTGTCTTCAGAGAGAGGAAAAAGCATGCCACTTACTGTGAGTACTTTTAGAAGTGAGATATGTTGTAACATTAAACAAATTAAGCCATTTTTCACCAGATTCTGGAAGGGTCGTTTGGTTGAAATATGCTACAGCTAAATCAGGTTCTGGGATTTATAATGCCAATGCTACACCCATATGTGCAGCATTAAAGCAGGGCCTGGCTATGAATAGGTTAACAGTATATTTTTATTCCTCACATGTATTTTTACCTTAGAACATTCATTTTCAAAACATCATCATTGCTACTGAGTTGTCTGTCATCTGTCTTTTCTGACTTTGAGGCTTTTAGTCACGCTCCAACCTTAAAAAGATGCACGTGTCCAAAATGACGATAAAAGCTAGCAGCACTGTTGCACCTATTAATGGTAAGAAAAGAGATAACCAGGTTTACTAAACATTGACACGCATCATGCACATAGATATACCTCCAAAATTGGAGAATAAGTGGCGGATTTGCATGTCTTAGTTTGGGATGCAAACCCTCCTGAAAAATACTAAAAAAACGGTACTTAGCAGTAGCACAACTACACGTTTAGACAGGAGGGGCCGTATTCACAGATCCGTTTTTGCATGTGGTTGATGCGTATTTTTAGGGTCGGATGAATTGCGCATGCGTAATAACTTTTTGCACGCACATTACATAATATTTACGCATGTAAGTACTTTCGGCACAGACTTGTGAATCACACCTAGGGACATACGTACGGAGGGGCGTGGTTTTTATCCGGACGGTAAAAGATACGTGAAAGTAGGCGGGGGGGATTTAAATGGGCGTTTGAGGGCACGGTTGGATAAATACGCACATACTTAAGATACATATGCGCATAGGTACTCGCGTAGACTTAAGGGTACCCTATGGAGGCGGAAGTCACCGAAAACCCATCCATGCGAGGGGAGTGTCATGAGTTGTTGCGTATATTTGTGTACTTTTTACACACGTATCTGTGAATACGGCACGAGAAGAGAAAATAAAGTATGTGACGGCAGATAACTACCACTTGGCCCATCAATTTTGCATACACAGAGAGTTTTACCGCATCAGGGGCCAGATTTACTAAGTGTAGATGATGCCCATAGCAACTAATCAAATTCTAGCTCTTACTTTCCTATTACATATTGAGTATATATTCCACTTATCAACTACGCTTTTTCAGCACATAGGGCCGGATCCAGAATAAATATGGACAGCTAACATATGCACGCTCTGTGCGTAAGTTGGCTGCCGGTTTGTACTGCGCACACACAGTACTGTGACTTATGCATTAAAACGCAGTAGACCGATGCTGCATTCCGTTGCGGAAGTCACTATCATGCGTACGAGATGCATTGGTGGGAGGGTTTTGGCGTGCTAATTGTAAAGCCCTTACATAGGATCCTGCATTCTGTACGTGGACCTTCTGCATCAGAACAATTTAAGATAGGGTACTTGATGCGAAAGGCCTCTATGTGCAAGGGGAGTGCAGGGGATGTGCATTACCCTCTCATGTATGGAATATGGGATAGGGAATTCTGTCCCTCCATAACCTCCAATTAAGTTATAAACATCCTCAGAAGGAACCCTTAAAGCCTCCAAAATAGCTGCTGTGGCACTACACCCCCTCTCAGCTGCTGCTCCCAGACATGCTTCCAAACAATACAGTGGAGACTTTAAGGGGTGCTTCCTGAGGTTATTTACAACTTAATTGAAAGCGATGTGCAATAAGCCACTGAATTCCTTTTCATGGTATATATAATATATAGGGTAAAAATAAAAAAGTATTTAAAGAGAATAGCAGCTCATGAACAGCAAGACAGAGTGGTATTCAAACTCTATCAAAAATTTTTAAAAAACAACAATATACAAATGATGGAAGGTGGTAAGAAATCAGTTTAAGCCCAACTGCAAATATACCAACGGCTACTGCATGATAAGACTGTTAAGGTTCCTGACTGTCCACCCCCCAGTTGATTGCTTCTAATAAGAAATTGCTATTATTGAAAATCGCTTTCCTGTATTCAGGATCTTCCTTTATATGTACTAACATCTGGCTATATATCTTCATCATATATCAACTCCTTCGCTCTCTAACATTTCTGCATGCTATAATATCCAACTAATATCAATTGACTTTCTTTGTACGGCCGGCTGTCTAATCCTGATGAAAAATATTGACTTACCCCTATTCAGGCAAACTGTGTTTCAAATTTTTATCAATTCTTGTGTGTCTTGTTGTAATCATTGTACAATAATAAACTATATTCAGTAATTATAGACGTGGACACCTTTTTATATTTTTTCTTTATATTTTATATTACGCAATCTAGTGATTGCATTAATTTCTTAAGGAAATTAGCGCTCCAGCATCATTTGTATATTGTTGTTTTTAAAATTTTTGATAGAGTTTGAATACCACTCTGTCTTGCTGTTCATGAGCTGCTATTCTCTTTAAATACTTTTTTATTTTTACCCTATATCAATCAATTACATTAGCGCCGACCTAACAAGCTTTGTTCTTGATATCTTTAGAGTTGAGAGGTGATGTTTCCTATCCCAAGTCTAAATAACAGTGTGATAGTAAAGCTGGTCAGCATCTGGGTGCAGTAAGCAATTCAAAGATATATTCCTGCATGTAAAGAATACAATTAACTTGACTCCTCCTGCAATCAACATGGTTTAGCCCAGGAGTAACTAATTTCAAGCACTTACTTAAGTCAAGGATCCTAAGTACCATATGTGGCACGCATTAAGAACTTTTATGAACTATACAGATAAGACCAATCATATGCTGAACAATCCAAAGCTTAAAAGCAGACAAGAACCACCCCCCCCCAAGTACCCCTTGAAAAAGGTGAAACGCATCAGTGCGATAGTGGAATACCCTGTTGGTAGGTCGGTAAACATTCCTGCCTATACAGTGCGGATATTGGGCCTGTTCATAACATTGGCCAGCTGGATAGCGCATAGTGATTAAAAGATCCACACTGACTGAAAGCCACGGTGGCACGGTGCTCTGCTCCACAGGGGGTCCAGAAAGAAAACTTTTTCATTTGTATTCAAGAATTAATAAAAATCTATATAAGGATTATCGGCACTATTTTATTGCAGACAGATAGGATCACAGAGGGCAGAGGACTCGTTATATTCATAAAGCCCAAAGGGATAGAATGTGAGTACATTAACCCCTTGCATTTCCCCTCCTGGGTCTGGAGATATTTTACACTATAGCAGCACTTTTTCTATCCCTTGTATACATACCAATATTAAGAAAAATGGGACATCAGAACCGAAGGTGAAACATTTGGAAAGAAAAAGTATAGCACTCATCTCAATATGCTTGAAGCCCAAGAGGCAAATATTGTGAGTATTTAAGCCACATTACCTATATATTATGAAAAACCGTCTGCACAAAGATTCTTTTTTTTTCTTCTTTGGTCTATTATGACCAAAACGGTAGTGAGAAATAAGACAAGAAACAACCACAACAAAAGACCCGTTTTTTTTTTGAAATTATTACCTTATTGTTGAACATTAAAAAACATTGTTGCCAATATTATGACTTTATGGGATATTATGAAACATTGGGCCTGATCCAGACCTACACTCATGAAACGCTCTTATGCGTACTATTTATACCAGCGTACCTACGATGCACGCCCCTAGGCACTCCCCATGTTCGTACTTAGTTTTGCCATCTTACGCCGAGCAAACCCTGCCCTAACTTTTCTGAGCGTAACCGCGGGCGTCCGTAAGCTCCTTGCTTAGTTACGATGCTTAGCACGCCCATACTGTACGATTTAAATGCCTCACCCCGCCCTCGGTGCGTATTTATGGATTTCGTATGGCAGGCACGCCCCCTCGAGCATTGTTACGAGGCTGGTACGATCAAGGCCCATACGCTCAGAATTTCGTTGCGTACCATCTGCCACGAGCATGCGCAGTAAGTACAAACGCACCCGATCGTAGGTCTGGATCAGGCCCATTGTTGAGAGTATCCATTTTCTATTTTTCACTTTATATGAAAAATTGCATCCTCTTTAAAATGAAGAACCTTGGACCGGATTCACACCTAAGAAGTATCTTAGGTGCTGATCTTTAGTAAATGTATGTGTAGTAGGTAATTTACACAGTCTACGTACCAGCTAGGTATGTAGATTGCCTCCGTGAGGTCTTTAAAAACCGCACTGAGTATGTTCAGTAGAAAGAGGCAGCGTAATGCCGCCTTGGGGAGTGATTAGGTGGAAGTGGGAGGGGGAGGGATTTAGATTAGCCTGGGAGGACATTGCACGGATAGATTAGGTAGCCCTATGGCACTCATAAGTGCCATAAGGTACCTAAAAACGGGGGTCGGGATAGGGGTAGGACGGGTGAGTTAGGTGCAGATCTGTCTACACCTAACTCACTAAGATCTGTCAATCAGGTTCCTTCTTCTTTGTCTTTTTGAGAATACATTTTTTAATGAAATATTGCATGTATTAGTGCTTAGCAATACAGCTATTATCCTTCATCCTTTGAAATATACCATCATACAGAACATGGTTAATCCCCTAGTGTAGAACATTCAGAAAGAGGGTAGAGCTCCATCGGATCCTCTATCAAAGTGGCCCTTAAAGGCAAGGTCAGTGACTTACCAGTGGCAAGACAATGTTCCAACCTGAAGCACTTCATGAAAGACTTTCACTACATGGAGATTGAACATGTGCCACACACTAGCAAGAGTTGGGGACAGGGACAACCTTTTGTTGAGAAGAGAAAGTACCTGGACACACAGGCTAAATATAGTAGCCCCAGTGGGCTTGAAAGAACAACTGCCAATGGGCTGCTTTCCGTTACTCTGTTTTGCACCCATTGTAAAATATGGTGTTCAGCACCCAGTAGCATCAATAAGGATTGCAGCCACAACCACTCCTAATACCAGTACCCAAGAGGAGCAATAGGAACTGTCCTGCGGTTTTCCAGCGCTGCATCAAAAGGATTACACCTTTCGTTATACAATCATAACTTTATGCTCTCTCACTAACAATATGTATTTTCATCGACTGCTGTCTTTGTACATTTGTAGTGCTACATTTGTTTTCATTTTTTTTGTTGCATAACCTGCACCAGGTAACCACCAGACAATGACGGCTGGAGACCCAGCCGCACCATCGCTAGGCAACCAGCACTGGAAGTGTCTGGCACTGGAGTTTTTGGACCAGAGGCAAGGTGGCAGCTCAGGACCTGGGTAACTGCCTATAACTTCCCTGCCCCTATTTAACTCCACTACTTATAAATGATGGATCATGAAGTGCTATTCACCATTTTGCTACCTTCAAGGCCTGAGGAAATTCGCCTAGAAAGATTCAATCTTGGTTTCTAGGAATATGTATATGGATCAATAAATAGCCCGTTCTGAATTGCATTTCAAGTCTCAAGAGTGCCTTTATATTTCTACATTGTGCATTTACTTTACAAGAGAGCACCTGAGCAAGTTTGTATTGAAAGAGGAGCAACAGCAAACCACTATATATATATATTTTATATCTGCTATCGCATCCTCCTTTCCCCTTTTTCCTCCAAGCTACAGTATACATGTTGAATTTCTTCAGACTTTATTTTCTTTTTTCGTGAAGCATCATTTTAATTGTTCTTAGTTGCCCTTCTAATGTATTTATGTCCTAGAGATATACACCTGACTTACCTTTCTCATTGTTTTGTTACATTGCATGACCGCCTTTAAATCACATGAATTAACTAGATTCTTCAAGCTTGATCCAGAACTATGATGTTGCGCTGTGTGTACTAATGCACAGCATAACATCTATGCACTCCCCCTGACACTCCCCAGGTCTAGGCGTAATTACACTCTGTTACGCCGGCTGAAGGCTACCCTAACATCAGCCGGCGTAACAGAGTGTTATTACGCCCATACCGGAGCGTAACTTACAAACCTTACCCTCTCTGCCTCATTTCCCTACCTCCCCCCACCTTCCTTCCCTAACTGTAGCATAGTTACGGCGAGGAACGCCCCTTCAACCGTAACTACGCTACAGTTAGGGACGCCTTATCCTGACTACCAAAAATCCCTATCTACGCCAGGAAACATGTGCCCGGCGCATGCACATATTGGCTAAACAGCCGATCTTATGCATACGCCCGCCATAACTACGGCGGTGGGCGTAGTTCAGGATCAGCCCCTTTATCTCTTCAGTAGTTTCCAATGTAGTATTGTAAATGCTATATTGAGCTTTTCGGTTTTTTTACCCCAAAATGCATGATTTTGCATTTCATAGCATTAAACTTTTTAAACTATTTGCTACACTCTATCATTTCTCCAGACTACCTAGATCATCACTCAATTTATTTACACTCCTGGGTCTAGATTTACTAAGCTGTGGGAAAGGAAAACTGGAAATGTTGCCAATAGCAACCAATCAGATTCTAGCTATCACATTCCTATTACATACTAGAAAATGTCAGCTAGAATAAGATTGGTTGCTATGGGCAACATCTACATATTTCTCCAGCTTAGATCTAGCCCAAGAAGTCACATGATGACAAAAACCCAACAATATCCCATACTGCACCCTTGTCCTTTTATTCCTGGTAGCAAAAGTAATTGAAATGTCAAAATAAAGTCTCAATAAAATAAAGCTGAGAATAATAGGTATTATTTAAACATAAACACATTGAGACATAATACAGAGGGAAAAGTATGCCTAATGACGTTGACCTTGACCAGACTATGCTACTGATCAGAAGCCCTGACCTGCATCAGGAAGCACCCATACGCTTACTCTGAACTATTTGTCAGTGAATCTGTTTAAAAGGTTTCCCATAACCCTCTACTGCAATCATATACACAGCCACAAAGACGGCCCTATGTGGGAAAAGGAAGGGAAATTATTTTCCCGAAGGTCAGGACACTGTACACTCTGAAGATCTTTCCAGGCATCTGACCTGATCCAGACTTAAGGGAATAATCTGTATGTTAGCTTCTTTTACAGAGGGTAATTCAAAATTCCGCATGCAGGAATGTGGAAG
>WWET01000120.1:162605-183449 GCA_011038615.1 Limnodynastes dumerilii | reverse complement strand
GCTGAGAATTTCCTATCGAGTCTGCAAGTTGAACAGCAGGGTCTGTCCACAGATTGGTGGGAAGGTGAGGCTTGTAGTAATGGCTGCACAAATTCAAGTGTAATTTCAGCACTGTCTTTCTCTTCTTCCATAGGAAGATACATCCTTTCCTCCATCCTTACCTGTTGTGTTGTTCCTGATGTTAAAGAGTAAGGTAAGTATATTGTAAATAATATGTTATGTTCACTAATCTTCAGACATAACCCTTTTTATGAATAAAATCATTAGCTAGAATGTATATCTGGATATATATGTTATTTGAAAAAGAACAAATGCTATAGTTTGACGTATAACGCCTTTGTAATGTGCATTTTTTTCCATTATGTTACTCACCTGACTCTGCATCTTGTGAAGAATGGCTCAAAGGAGCTGTTGATCCAGAACATTGAGGTTTTGGAGGAATGTTATTTTCGAGAGCATCAATGTTTTCTTGTGCTGATGCTGTTAAATTAACATTATACACACATTGGGCTGGATCCAGAACAACGTCCCTCGGCGGAAATATGTCCGTCAGATGCCGATGACAGTTACTGCGCATGCGTAGTAACTATCTTACGTAATCTACGTATCATTTTGTTACGTAGATTGCGTATATGCAGTCTTTAAGATATTTATCATCATTTGAGAAACTAATGTTTATCCCACTTTTGGTCTTCCCTCTGTCCACTTACTCTGCAGACTCCTCATCACCACTCTCTGTCCTCCTCCACAATGAATGGAGACTTTCTGCTTGATGCTATTTGTGCATTACATTGAGCAACAAAATTTAAAACATCCATAAGTAATGACATTTTTTAATGAATACACAACTTAACAACTTAAATACACTGTTTTAAGTGTTAATTGTCAACATTGACATTGACTGAGACTTAAGAAGCAGCTTGAAATTAAGAGTTATGAACATTACTCCAGGGAAAAAGCATGTTGATTTCAGGGGAAGCAAAGGTAATTGTATTGTTTGCCTGCAGGCATATATATTTGATTTACTTACTGCACACAGAAGTGTACTTGTACTGTTTGCTACAGTTTAAAATATGACTCCCCTGAAATCAACATGGTTTGGCCCTGGAATAATTTCCCTTAATTTGAAGCTCCTTCAATTAGGACCATAAAGATGTAAAAAATTTACTTACACAATTACTTACAACATTAAACAAAGTTTGAATGTTACTTACAATGGGCTTGATCCAGACTTACAATGTAGCGCTGAGCGTACTAATGCTCAGCGTTACCTTGTGGTACTCCCCCTGACACTCCCCCTGCCCCATCGTATTTACACTCCCTTACACCGGCTGAAGGCTACCCTAACTTCAGCCGGCATAAGGGAGTGTAAATACGCTGAGACGCGGGTGTTAGTACTATAATGCCGCCCTCCCAGCCTCATTACCCTCCATCCCCCCCACCTTCCTGCACTAACCTCAGTGTAGTAACACTGAGGGGCGCCCCCTCCAGCGTTACTACGCTGAAGCTACGGACACCCGATCTAGGATCGGGCATTTCCGTAGTCACGCCGGGCAACATCTGCCCAGCGCATGCGCAGATCGGCTTTTAAGCCGATCTTACACTGCTGGCTGGCATTAAGACGCCAGCCAGCATAGGTCTGTATCAGGCCCAATGAATCAAGCAAAGATTTTCCATCAGAAAAGGTTCAAATATTCAAAAAGCAAAAGTCTTTCACCAAATAACCAATCTCCCACACTCCAACCCACACCCTCACTGGAACCTCCTGTTCTTCATCCGGGCTGCTCCTAATGACGAATAGGTCACTAGGGGGCAGTGTTTTATAGAAGAGATGACGTCAGCCCCCACTTTAACTGACGTCATCTCTTATTTTAGTTACCTGCACTAACCTCAGTGTAGTAACACTGAGGGACGCCCCCTCCAGCGTTACTACGCTGAAGCTACGGACACCCGATCTAGGATCGGGCATTTCCGTAGTCACTCCGGGCAACATCTGCCCAGCGCATGCGCAGATCGGCTTTTAAGCCGATCTTACGCTGCTGGCTGGCATTAAGACGCCAGCCAGCATAGGTCTGGATCAGGCCCAATGAATCAAGCAAAGATTTTCCATCAGAAAAGGTTCAAATATTCAAAAGCAAAAGTCTTTCACCAAATAACCAATCTCCCACACTCCAACCCACACCCTCACTGGAAACCAGGAAGTAAGCACATTTATATAGTGTGAGTGAGGTATAATCTCGCATTTTTGTGAAAAATTGCAACGATTTAATGGGTAAATGGACAAATGACAAGCATTAAACATGTTTTCTATGTAAATGCATTATAAAAATGCAATTCACTGCATTAAATTGCAGCAGATCATGTTGAATCAAAATCGCCGGCGAAAAACGTATCTTTGTGAATCTGGTGATTTAATGCGCAAAATCGCCATTAAATTGCGGCGATTTAAAATCGACAATAAAAACGTTGCTTAGTAAATCTGGCCCTTAGATTTTTCTGGAAGTCATGATAAATCCCTGCCACATGATTAGAATAAGATGTCACTCCTTGATTCTTTTTTTTTTTAAAGCTAGGAGGCAACATCATTTTAAGACTTTTTGTTTCTAAAAATCCATATCAATTCTTTCAGGCAAATAAGGTTATAGAACCTCATTTGCCTTCAGAGTATGAAAGTTCTTCTCTAGGGCTTTTGTAATTCTCCTGCTTTATTACTGTATGTTGTGATTTTTCATAAATTTTCTTGTTTTTTTTAAAGTTTTTCTCCTTTAATAGTGTTTCCCTATTAATTTTAGATACTTCATCAAAGCATTTATAAGAAGTGGTTTAGGATAATTTAAAGTTTCAAAAGCTTCCATCAAATCATTAGACTGAGTGATGAAATCCCAATCTTTTTCACAATTTCTGCTCATTCTGAGAAATTGGCTTTTTGGAATGTTTTTCATCCATCTTTTTAAGTGGTTGCTTTTGAATTTAAGAAAATTAAGAAAATGTACCTTTTTTTCATACATCTTAGTTATCCTTACTTCTCTATGGCAAATTCTATATCTAGAAAATGAATCACTTGATCGCTATAGCTACACTTAAAGTTCAAACCAGGGCTCGAAGTGAGGGGGTATACAAGAGTTTGCCATACCCACTTCTCCTACGGATTTAACTGAAAAGCTATAAATCTCCATTAACTTCTATTATTTCTAAATGTCCATATCACCACTTCTAAATTTCCACTATGACCACTTTGACTTCTGGTTCAAACCATACATATTATCATTAGAAAATGAGCTGATTTTAAGAAAATTTTGAAAAGTAAGAAAAGGCTTCCGTTGATTCAGCCTTACCCTTCCAAACTTATATGCAAAATATGTGTTGAGATTTATATTGTGTCATTTCTCTATTTTTAATGTTAAGTTTAAGCTACTTGTATAGAGAAAAGAATGACTGCTGGATTGAGGGCGCTGGGTATATTTACAGTTGTACAGATGACTGGATGTAGAGTGTGCTGGTCTGTGTTCGACATAAATTTTTTTGGCCCTGAAGCTAGAATTGTTATGGGGGCCCCTTCGCAACCAACAATGACCGCTGTTATATTCTTTAATGCACACAGTGACACTGCCAGCAGCTTGCTATTCGGTAGCCGACCCATCTTCTGGTCGGAGTTTTAGATAGAATGGCTGCCAGCCAGCACTGATTGGGGGGGGTGGAGGTTCTGGGAACTCAGAAACTCCCCCTGCATAGCACATATTCTAATGTCAATATTAAATACTTCAACTTGTTGAAAAATGCACTCTTTAAAATAAAATGGCTAAAAAATATATTGTTTCAGGGTCCCTCCAGGATTATGGACACTGAAGCTTAAGCTTGCAGATTGTTTACTGAAACTTGCAGACAATTGCACAGGCTGTTGGGCTCGGTGTGCTTGCACTTGCACAGGTTGAGTAATTGTATGTCTTAGGATCCATTTTTAATAAAACCAATAGGTGAATAAAGGACATTTCCATCTTTGTCGAAGTTATGTTGCTTCCTTCTTAGCTTTAGTGTGTATGCTATAGGCTAACCAATTTTCTGTTCATAAGAACTAAGCAGTCTTGGTACAGAAAAATCAACAAATTGCAGAAACATGAATTTATGGGAAAAGTGTCCATGTGTACATGAAGAATGGTTGAAAGCATCCGAAAAGTCTCCAGAGCGGAAGTGTTGCGACTAACCCTAACCTTAACTCTCCCCTAACCCTAACCTCCACCACTTGAGCCCTAACTCTCCATGTCCCACAGCCTAACCTGAAACTTCCCTTTAAGCCCCAGCCCTCTCTTCTTGAGCCCTAACCCTAACCTCAGCACACAGCAGCCTCTGCAGTCTGCCACTATTGGGAAAGGGTTGAGGTACTTGTTTTCGGTAGCAATTTTCTATTTGCAGAAAATTTTGGCAATGATACAGCCACAATTTAGCTGTATCAATGTCGTAATCCGGTTGCATACAGAGAATATCATACTAAGGGGACACTCATATTTTTTTTTAACTGTTTCTTGATCCTAGCATGAGTGGCCTGTGCCAAGAGGATGTGCATAGAAAGGATAGTTCAGGCTTACCACTTTATGAGTAGATGAGTAGCATATTCTTGTTTTCCAGGTGTACACTGTCCTTCCTGTACATGTAGGCCTGATAGTAACTTATGTTCGGGTGAGTTATGACAATTTACCAGTGGGCAGTTAAAAGTTTTGCATTAATATTGTGCAATTTCTTCTGTCCCTTTCAAATCTGGGATACAAAGCACACCACACCAACAACTCCCGAGGATAATGTAGAACCAGAAAACAGGCAGCATAGGAAACCTGTCCATAATGGTGGTAAGAGCATGTTTGATGCCCCATGACAAATGAGATGATGACGTCATAGACCCTATAAAAGGAGGACCTCTAGTGACCAAATGGTCATTAGCAGCGGCACACCCGAAAAGGAAGCAGGAGGACATCCCATCCAGAGCCAGAAGAGGCCGAAGAAGATCTTCAATCAACGGGGCGGTCTCTTCAATACTTCCATTTTCTTAATAAACTTTTCAAAAGTAGATGTAATGCTTCCTACCATACACAGGACTGGCAGACTTGGGATTTCAAACTTTAACCCTACCTTTTCTTCATGATGAATAACTGCCCCACTTTAAAATGATTGGTGAAGCCTTGTTAGGACAAGGTCTAAACATACCAAAAACTGTTAAGATATATTATTTTGGTAGGCTATTCACAAAGGAAATAGTAGACCTCTGTATTAATCTTCTGCTTGATCTGATTTTGCCTTGGCATACACTATATGACAGACATTATCAATATAGTCATTACCTAATCTTTTTATTATCTATGTAATCAATATGTTAGGGACTGTAAATTACTTATAATGAACTTAATGAGATTGAACTGGATCCAGACTTTTAAAAAGGTGTCACTAGGATCAAAAAACACCCAGTGTTTGCTAAAGCAAATGGATAAGTGCCTAACTCCCAGGAAGGAGCTGGAACCCAAAACTTTTTGTACATCTCTAGTTAGAATATACTGTTAGTCTAGTTGTAAATGTGTTGGAGTTGTCTCAGTCTAGATTCATGAGGACATGTATATATTTTCTTGAGCAGCTACGAAGTAGGAAGAATAGTCAAATTACCTTTATTGCAAAGAAAGAGAAAAGAACAACTTAACTCATCTAGTGGTTTTGGTTTTCAAATGCATAATGATGCCTGCCCCATAATTTATCCATGTTTAAATTGCTCATATAACAATACTATGCAATGAAATTGCCATATGTCACTTACTAAAGTATCATGTTTACGCTGTATATAAATTTAGTGGTATGACAGGCCATGTTGTTGCTGTATTTTCTTATTTTTTTGGGAAACTCAAACCATAAAAGTTACAAAATAAGCTTCTAGAAATAATATTTAAAATTCCTGCCCATAGCAACCAATCTGATTTCTACTAGAATTTGATTGGTTGCTGTGGGCACTGGGCAGGATCTCCACTTACCAAATTTAAAAGCTTCATTAACTATAACCCCTGTTATTTATAGTTAATAATCTTTTAATCCAGATGAATAGATTTTTTTGTGAATTTTGAATACAAATTTTAAGGTATATTAAAGACAGCCACACACTATACAATAATTGAATTAATTCAATTATCTGTTTATTTTAGATTAATTTACTGGAAAGTCAACAAAAATCTAATCCCTGTCCTTTGTCTTCTTTTTCTTCTTCTTCTTCTCTTCTTCTTCTACTTCTTCTCAATCTTCTTCTTTTTTTATTAACAGGTTTTATATAGTGCCATTTTATTAGTAAGACTGGGTAATAACAAATAGACTAAGGGCTGGATTCAGACTTAAGTACGTGCTCGAAATTAGATACTCCTGGGCTAAACCATGTTGATTGCAGGGGGAGTCATATTAACTGTATTCTTTGCATGCAGGGATATATCTTAGAATTGCTTACTGCACACAGATACTGACCAGCTTTTCTATCACACTGTTATTTAGACTTGGGATAGGAAACATCACCTTTCAACTCTAATACTGTTTGCAACAGATGAAATATGACTCCCCTGCAATCAACATGGCCCAGGAGTTACTAATTTCAAGCACTTACTTAAGTCTGGATCCAGCCCTATGTAAGAGGACTCTGCTCAGAAGTTAACCATCTATAGGATATGGTGTTTGATACATAATGGGAAATGTTAAGTATGACACAAAGGACCAGCCAGGTTTTATGGTAAAAGTGTCCAGTATTCTGTATGATTCAGTTTCACAGCAGTGTTAGTTGCGAGAAATTAGGGAAATTTTAGTATGAAAGAAAAAATGTGTACATTTATGTTAATTTTGTAGTCAAAAAGGAATTTTGGATAGCAAATTGGTTGTAAATCTAATTTTTTTTAACCATTAAGTTTTATTGAAAAACTTTTTGACATAAGAAATAAGGAAAGACAGTAATACAAAAACAATTCAAAATCAGCATATATATCCAATCTTCATAATCACATTTTAGTTAAACAATTTGCAAAATATTAAAAGAAAATGAAAACATAAAAAAAACAGAATAAAATGAGACCATCAAAAAATGTATATTCAGGGATCACAGGTCAATTTATGAGATATACGATTATATGATTGTGGCTTAATATGTGATAGCCATATCGAAAGAGGATCAACTTATAAGAAATAAAAGGAATCATACCAATTATAGATTACTGTCAGCAGCTCAAGGGACTTGAAAGACACCAATACAATATCTTTGTGAGAGGATATAGCTCTTCCCTTTGAAATTAATTAACCCAATTGAAACCACTTCATCAAGGTAGATGTAGCTTTAGGTGAGTATGGAACCCCCAGTGTTTCCATCGTGTAGCTAAAGTTCATTTTAGCAATACCTTTCTCTATAGATGGAGGCAAGAGAGCCTTTCAGATTTGAACAGTCTCAGCTTTAGCAGCTAACAGAATGTGTCTTGAAATGTCCCACTTTTCCTTACATAACTTATATAGGTGCAGCAAGAACCCAGTTGCAAACCAGGGTAGCTGTCTCCTTCAAAATTATTATTACTGGATACATACCTCCCAACAGTCCCGATTTCGGTGCACTGTCTTGCTTGTCCCGATAAGCAGAGAAGATTTTTTTCCATTTATTTGAGTAGCAATGAGCCAGTTGTCCAGCAGGTGGTGCTGTGACAATCTGATAGAGGAAGCTCTGCACACAGGAAATCATCACTGCGGAGTTCTTGAATCTGAATGTCTTCCCTGCTGCCTCTGCCCTGCTCTGGACTAGTGAGTGGCCTGGGGGCCCCTAATACATGCTTTGCTTATCCTGATAATGGAGGCTGGACATAAGTGGCAGACAATGGTGGCTGGACATAAGGGGCAGACAACGGTGGCTGGACATTTAAAGGGGCAGACATGGAGGCTGGACATTTAAAGGGGCAGACAATGGAGGCTGGACATAAGGGGCAGACAATGGAGACTGGACATAAAGGCAGACATGGAGGCTGGACATTATAAGGGGCAGACATGGAGGCTTGACAAATTATATAGAGGCAGTTATGGAGGCTGAACATAATAATAAGGGGCAGACATGGAGATTGGGCAAATAAACAGGGGAAGACATATGGAGGCTGCACAAAATAACAATAAGGGGCAGACATGGAGATTGGACAAATAAGAGGGCAGATATGGAGGCTGGACAGATGAATCATAGACAATTAATAAGAGGCAGACATATGGATGGTTGTTAAATAATAGGGGCAGACACTAGACCTGCTCGTCTGGGCGGTTGAAGACACACCCACTTTGGTTATGCCCAGAATACATGAAAGAAATTCCCAACCCACATTGCCTCCAACTCTGGACTGAGCAGGGCATATTTTATGCATTCTATGTGGGGTAAAGTAAAGTTGGCATAATAATTAGAATGAACTCTCTACATGATCCACACATCTGGATACTTTAAATACAATCCCATTGCATCTCAGAGAGTTCAAAGCCAAAGATGGTGCTCCCATGTCCCTTGGACAGGTAGCTTAGAGTATGAGTGTGCTACTTAACAGGGTTATACCAGAAGGTTCCCAAGAAGATCAGACACTTCTAGATTCAGAGCAGTCCTGAGAATATTTTCTTTAGTGTAGAAAAAGTCGATCTGCATTAAAACTTCATACGGTTAACATGCAGGCTTTAGGAAGCTGGTGTATTGAGGATTACAGGGAAGACTGCACATCCTGGAAGGGTTTGTTGTATCACTCCCGTGCCTTAGAAAAGCGCCACCAAACCACAGGGGCCATCTTGAAGCATAGCAGGTCTGTTTATAGAGTTAAGTACACTAAAGTATAACTTAGACAGTAATTTACAATCTTTTCAGTGGAGTTCAGAAGGCTCAAGAGAACCATCAAGTCATGTCCCAAACGAATCTTACAGAATTTTTTGACTGGGTCACTAAAGTAGCAAATCAATGGGGAGCTGTAGACATAGCTCATCTAGATTTCAGTAATGCTTTTGGCACTATGCCACTGTTAAATAAACTGCAAAATTTGGGACTGGACTCAAAGATAGTTGTGCGGATATGATTTTGGTTACAGGATAGAAGCAAAGGATTGTAGTAAATAGAATCGCATCTGGGGTTGGGAAGATTACCAATGGATTTCCCCAGGGATCTTTTCTTGGACCAATGCTATTTAAAATCTTTATTAGTGATAATACCCGTGGTATCGAGGGAAAAATATGAATTTTTGCAGATGACACAAACATATGTAACAGGGTAGATATATCAGGAAGAGTACACAGCATAAGTGATAATATAGGTAGACTAGTGGAATTGGCAAGAGTGTGGTAACTGCAGATTAATGCCAAAAAAAATCAACCAATAATTGCACTATATTAAAAACTACTGAGGAGGAAAAGAATCTAGGAGTCACAATTTGATGTGACTAATGGTAGCCAAGCAAAATAACAAAGCAATTGGAAAAGCATATTAGATGCTCAGTTATTAGCAGAAAGAGAGTAGTAGTATTCTGACTTTATAGGTCCTTGGCATGGTCTCAACTAGAATATTATGTTCATAAATACATTAGAGATTGTGCAAAGTAGAGCAACAAAGATGGTACATGACATGTGTCACAAAACATACCAAGAATATTTGGAGGAACTAAACATGTATAGCTTGGAGCAGAGAATGGAAAGGTGATATGATAGCAAATATATCAAGGTATGTAATCAGGAAGAGGAGGCTGACATTGCTCAACATTGTTCAACAGAAGGAATGTATTATAACACGAGAGTATGGATATAAACTGGAGGATGGTAGATTCAAAGGAAATTTGCTGAAAAATTACTTCACTGAATTGGTAGCTAATTAGTGGAATAACTTTCTGTCTGAGGTGGTTGAGGCTAACATAGTAAAACAATTTAAACATGCTTGGGATAAATATAAGTATATCCTAAATTTCAAGCTAAATTGAAAGTAAGAAAGGGTCTAAAGTCAGTACAAGAATAGAGAATATTTATGTATAAGTGCTTTTATAGCAGCAATAGGTTAGGTGGGTACAGCTGAGGGCTGGAAAGAAATGCTGCTTAACCCTATATGCATTCAAATATAATGTAGAAAACACCTGTGAAGTGCTCCAATCATATAACAAGACCAACTAGTAATAAATTACTACAGTAAATATATATATTAGTTTATTACTAGTTGGTCTTGTTATATGATTGGAGCGCATCGGTATTTTCTACATTATAGTTTTAGGACAGACTGGATAAGCCATGTAGCACCTATCTGCCATCACTTTCTGTGTTTCTATGAATAAAATTGGCAGTTAAACATTCAGAAAAAACCTGGTTGACGAAGATAAAACTCTTCTCCTTCATACATTTCTCTCTTCTCTCACATTCTGGGAGCGTGTATATTTTAAAACAAATACTGCAGATATTAATTTCATAGACAAACAAATGTTGGTCAGTCATGCATGTGATTTGTCGTTTGTTTCTGAAATGTGTTCATTTCCTGCCCATAGCAGTATTGTGTCAAATGACATCTACCTCCTTACATCCATTTTAGCACATCTGTTCTGTTGTATACACCTCAATCATCAGATGGCTATTACTTGTAAAAGGAGAAGGTTTTTAACAGATTGGACTCTTAATAGGCTCCTTAATTTTTTCAAATGTGCATAACAAGATGAAGCAGATGGCAACATTTCCTTTTTTCCTTAAGAAAAAGTATCTTTGTGACAATCAGCTTCTAGTAATTCAATACTGTCTGTAAAGAAGATTACTCTGTTGTAACCTTAGGACTCAAAACAGTGAGCAGATGTACTGTACTAAAGCTACCACCCAAGGAACATATTGCTTTCATTTAGTCTCTGTGATGGCTTTATTTGTATAACTGTTCTTTACATTGTGTCTTGAGCTCACCTTGCTTTATTGTTGTATATCTTGCTCATGGGGATGTACTTTTATTACCCAACACAACATGCTTCTTCTCTGTAGTCATGCAAGCAGTTTAATGCCACTTTATCTTTTGCCTCTCTATAGAAAAAGTCATAATTCCTGAGAACTTTAATTTCCTTTTAACACCTAGGATGCCAGAGGAAATATTATTATATTAATAGTTGTACTTCACATGTGCTAAAATCCAATTATAATTCTAATTACTCATCTTTTTTGAACATTAACCGAGCTCTGAAAATTGCAAATGCACTCTTTGCCTCTGCGACTGGCATTCTTTGGATTTGTTATTGTTCATGAATGTTATTATATTTTTGTTATGAATTTGTACTGGTGGTTTGCTCAATATAGTATAGCACTGATCCTATTTCTAATAATATCTTTTATATTCATGTTTAAATAAAAGTTCAGCTTTTTATGTTAAAGAGGTATTAGTGTAATTCAGTATCATATAACACATTGAAATATAAGTCATAGACGTTACACATTTATCTGCACAAAGAAAATGGTCTTTTACCTTTTCTGTTATATTGCAGTTATACATACTGTATAATAGGGGCTTTTATTTGCTAAAAGTGTGATATTTCTGTTTATTTCATTTGAAAGTAACACAATGGGATACTATCTGTAAGCAGTTATACATACTGTACCTCCCAACATTTGAGAATTGGAAAGAAGGACAAAATTTTGTGGCATGGTACAGTGGAGGGGGGGGGGAGGCTGATCCAGACCTACGCTCGGGTGCATTTTTACAACTGCTGTAAGCGTAAAAACGTCCATTTGGACAGATGTTACGTTCGTGTTACGCTTCAAAATTCTGAGTGTTTGGGCCTTGATTGTAACACCTTCGTAAATACAGTCAAGTGGGCGTGCCTGCCATACGAAATCCGTAAATACACACCGAGGGCGTGGTGAGGCATTTGAATTGTACAGTATGGGAATGCTAAGCATTGTAACTACGCATTGAGCTTACGGACGCCCGCGATTACGATCAGAAAAGTTAGGGTAGAGTTTGCTGTGCGTAAGAAGCCAAAACTAAGTACGACCAAGTGGAGTACCGAGGGGAGTGCATCGTAGGCACGCTGGCATAAATATGCTATGCATATGAGTGTAGGTCTGGATAAGGCCCGTGTCTTATACTGCCCAGTGGGTGTCTTAGGAAAGTGGGTGTATCTTGCACCACCCAGAGGGTGGGTCTAGTGCCTGCCCCTTTTATTATTTCAGCCATCCATATATTTGCCCCTTATGATTTCTCCAGACATCCATAAGTCCAGCCTCCATAAGTCTTCCCTTTTTATAATTTGTCAAGCCTCCATATGTCTGCCCCTTTATTATTTGTCCAGCCTCCATATCTGCCTCTTTATTATTTGTCCAGTCTCCATGTCTGCCCCTATTATATATCAGCCAATTTATTATTTTTCCAACCTCCATGTCTGCCCCCTTATTATTATGTCGAAACACCCATGTCTGCCCCTTATTATGTCCATTCATCCATATCTGCCCCTTCTTATTATCCCCAGCCATTCATATCTGCCCTTATTATTATGATTAGCCATCCAATTCTGCCCCTTATCATAATATCCAGCCTCCATGTCTGCTCCTTATTATGGCCTGCCTCTATGTCTGCCCCTTAATATGGCCAGCCTCCATGTCTGTCCCTTACTATGGCCAGCCTCCGTGTCTGCTCCTTATGTCCAGCCTCCATGTGTTCTGTTACTTACCTTTTCTGCCTTCCTCCGCTGCACTCCCTCTCTCCGTCTGGTGGTGCCATCATGTGATGCAGTACTGGTAATATAGGGTTCCTAAAAACTTTGTCACGAGAGTCTGATCTCTTGAGACAAGTTGTAAAGTGGGTGGGACAGCAGGATTGTCTCCCAAAAGCGAGACTGTCCTGCTGTAATCAGGACACCTGGGAGGTATGGTTATATAGACTTCTATAATGCTGACAACTTAAGTTTTGGTTAGAACAAAAAAAAAACCACTAATCTAAAGCTGGCAAAACACTAGAATGATTATCAGGCATGTCATTCAATTATCAGCTCATACAAAAATTTTCCAAAAGGGGGAAAGAAAGGGGCAAATTTTACAGGTGCACACCCTATAAATAAATGATCCAAAATGTCTGATTACTGGATAAAGAATGAAATATCAAAATGTATTAATATAGACAAACAAATAAATTATATGTATAAATATAAGCAACATATAAAATAAGAAAAAGGAAAAGAAAAGAAAAGAAAAGAAAAGAAAAATGACACCTCCCAGTGAAATCTACATATACATGGGCATCCTGAGAATAAATGATCCAATAATACAGAGCTGGAGTATATATCATAGATTACACGGACTGCACCGTGTTGAATAAATAACAGCCTGCAAAATATACATAGTAATGTGAGCCTGCAATGCCCAATTAAGGCAACCTGAGCTACTGGTCCGGTGGCTATCCCTAAATAGGGGAGGCTAGCAGCCTCACGCTTCGCCCACTCAGGGGCAAGTAACAATTCCCTACTCTAATCTTAATAGAACAAGAGGCAGACTCACAGTAAGACGTCCAACAGACAGCTCCCGGTGCACACGGGAGCGACAAGATCAATAGAGTCCCTGTATTGTACCTTGAATATATTTACATATATCTGCATATTTCTCTTTTATATATGTGACTGGTTACCTGTGCAGCCTCTTTCTTTTGATTTCATGTCATTCAATTATCAAGTCGTTGGGCCAATTATTGCTCTAGTGTATTGTCAGAATGGATTTTTCAGATTCTGGCCATACGAAAATGCCCTGGCATGATTATTTGCTCTTTTGTGATGTTTTATTTATATCAGGTGTGGATTTCGATATTGTGTAGTGTATAAGAGTGTTTACACTCCCCACTAAGAAAATCTTATTGCCAAAAATGGGACATTCAAAAGTTCCTTTTCGGATGTCCCATTTTCGAATACTTACCTTTTTCTAAATTTTTTAATGATCGGGTGAGGATGCCGTTCGTCATACTTCACTCATTCCCTTTCGCAATGCGCAATATACCTCCCACCTCCGCCGCAGCTTGCCGGACCAGGGACAGGTGAGTAAATTATTTGTGTGGGGAAGGGAGGGTTAGGGAGGAGTAGGGTCAGTCTGTAGGGGTAGGAAGGGTTAGGG
Organism: Limnodynastes dumerilii; assembly: GCA_011038615.1. Lineage (NCBI taxonomy): Eukaryota > Metazoa > Chordata > Amphibia > Anura > Limnodynastidae > Limnodynastes > Limnodynastes dumerilii. The sequence goes on along the minus strand of WWET01000120.1, from coordinate 169,349 downwards.
TCGGGCTGCAGGGGAGGGAGGGTTAGGGTCAGGCTGCGGAAGATGAGAGGGGAGGGTTAGGGTAAGAATTAGGGAATGGAGTGGGGGGGTACTATTTTTTTACTACTTTTCGCTGGCTGGGAGGAATCTGTTTTTTTGAAAATCAGATTTTCTATGCGGGGACCCACACCCGTATGAGAGAGGACACAGCTGACACTGTGTGCTCTCTCCCCCTGTGTGGGTCTACTGACAGCGCTGCAACCTGTCAGTGTTAGAGGTTCTGCTGGGATCAGTAATCATCCTAGCGTATGGCCAACTTTAGAGATGAAGGACCAGATTCAGAGTTCCGTGTATGCGCGAGGCGGAATCGCGCAAGATAATTTAAATACGGGCTATTCAAGGATGCGCTTTCGTGCATCATATAGCCCACTCTGAATAGCACATAGGGTGCTGCTTCAGAGTAGTATGCGGATGCGCAAGGCACATCCGAATTGAATTGGCCTATGGCTTATAAAAAGAAAAAAACATGCTATCCAAGGCATGATGCGACATATAGCGTGCCATGGCCATTACAAATCCCAAAAATACTCTGCCTGCATAAAAACTACATTAAACATTCCCACATGTACCCCTCACCAAAAAAAATTAATAAATAAAGAAAATAAGTCACACATCCCTGTGCCTTCATTAAAAAAAAAATACTGTGCCCACATAATTCAATTAGAAAACATGCCCACATGTGCACCAAAATGAAATAAAGAAATATGAAAGTCCAAGATCCCTAAACCTTTGCAAAAAAAAACAACAGTATGCAGATACTAAAAATATTAAGTGTCCCTCAAAAATATAAATATAAAAAAGAGCCCAATATAATTGTCTCCGTACTTGTCACAATCAATGTAGTGTCCTGAAATAAAATGTCCAAAAATACCCATAAAATGGCCCAAAAAAATAATAAAAAAAATACTTACCTGCTCTGATGGGGGTCCAGTCTTAAAAGCTTTTAATCCGGGGGGATGTCCTTGGCAACAAAAAAAACCCTATAGAGACCACGCAAACTGTCCTGCACGCAGGACATCCCGGCACTAATGACAGTTGTACTCATTGTCATTGAGGTATACTTATACCCTTTGCCAGCGTGGGAATCTTTGGAAATATCACAATGTAAATCGTTATTTCCCACGCTGGCATAGGTTGCGGCGGTGGGGCAGGTGGGGGAAGGGGTTAATTCTTAACTAAAAATCTTTAATTTTTTAAAAAATACGTTCTTTTTTTTACAGCTCAGGTGAGCTGCGCCTACACTTACACCATCCCTGAGATGGTGGAAGCATAGGACTTGTTAAGAGCCCAGGAGTAACTAATTTCAAGCACTTACTTAAGTCTGGATCCAGCCCTTCCCGAGTAAGTCATCCCAAGTAATATAACCAAATCCAAGTGCTAAACCAAATGGAAACAATACAGAATTTTACTACACATTCAATGAATTTCAGTCAGATGTTTGAGTCAAATTTTTCCCCAAACTTCTTTTTCACATTTTCATACTGCATCCCCTTTACTGAGAATAACATTTGTTGATTAATATTACATTCATTCTTTTAAATGATGGGAATATAATTGAACAAAACAGGAAAAAATGTTACATAGAGGGGAGTTAATAAATTCTTTAGCTTCAGTGGAATGTTAACAGATGCAGAACAATATGTTTTACCTTCATGACTTATCTATTTGAAAAAGGGTCCTTTGAAAAGCATATTGAAAAAAAAAATATATATGTAAGATTTCCTTTATCTGACAGTCCTTGAAACATTTGACATAGCATTTACAGTTGTTTTTTAGTTACACAGAAAAAAAATACAGTGCATCCGGAAAGTATTCACAGCTCTTCACTTTTTCCACATTTTGCTATGTTACAGCCTTATTCCAAAATGAAATAAATTCATTTTTCCCTCAAAATTCTACACACAATACTGTATAATGACAACGTGAAAAAGTTTTTGGGAGATTTTTGCTAATTTATTAAAAATAAAAAAAAACGAGAAATCATATGTACATAAGTATTCACAGCCTTTGCTCAATACTTTTTTGATGCACCTTTGACAGCAATTACAGTCTCAAGTCTTTTTGAATATGATGCCACAAGCTTGGCACACCTAACTTTGGGCAGTTTCGCCAATTCCTCTTTGCAGCACCTCTCAAGCTCCATCAGGTCAGATGGGAAGTGTCAGTGCACAGCCATTTTCAGATCTCTCCAGAGATGTTCAATCGTATTCAAGTCTGGGCTCTGGCTGGGCCACTCAAGGACATTCACAGAGTTGTCCTGAAGCCACTGCTCGGGCTGGGCCACTCCTTTGATATCTTGGCTGTGTGCTTAGGGTTGTTATCCTTCTGAAAGATAAACCGTGGCCCTAGTCTGAGGTCAAGAGCGCTCTAGAACATGTTTTCATCCAGGATGTCTCTGAATATTGCTGCATTCATTTTTCCCTATATCCTGACTAGTCTCCTAGTTCCTGCTGCTGAAAAACATCCATACAGCATGATGCTGCCACCACCATGCTTCACAGTTAGGATGGTATTGGCCTGGTGATGACCGGTGCCTGGTTTCCTCCAAACATAATGCCTGACATTCACGCCAAAGATCTCAATCTTTGTCTCATCAGATTTGTTTCTCATGGTCTGAGAGTCCTTCAGGTGTATTTTGGCAAACTCCAGACGGGCTGCCATGTGCTTTTTACTAAGGAATGGTTTCCGTCTGGCCACTTTACCATACAGGCCTGATTGGTGAATTGCTGCAGAGATGGTTGTCCTTCTGGGAAGGTTCTCCTCTCTCCATAGAGGAATGCTGTAGCTCTGACAGTGACCATTGAGTTCTTGATCACCTCCCTGACTAGGGCCCTTCTCCCCCTGATCGCTCAGTTTAGATGGCCGGCCAGCTCTAGGAAAAGTCCTGGTGGTTCCGAACTTCTTTCCGAACTTCTGAAATTTTATGTACACTTCCCCAGATTTGTGCCTCGAGGCAATCTACAGACAATTCCCTTAACCTTATGCTTGGTTTGTGCTCTGACATGCAGAATTTACCACAGGTGGACTCCAATTAAGCTGTAGGAACAGTGGAATCAGGATGCACCTGAGCTAAATTTTGAGCTTCATGGCAAAGTCTGTGAATTCTTATGTACATGTGATTTCTTAGTTTTTGATTTTTAATAAATTTGCAAATATCTCCCCCAAAAACTTTTTCACATTGTCATTATGGTGTATTGTGTGTAGAATTTTGAGGGGAAAATTAATTTATTCCATTTTGGGATAAAGCTGTAACATGGGGAAAAGTGATAAATTGATCTGGGTAACGTCACCTCTCAATTCTAATTCTGCTTTCACAGTTTACATGTGCCTCCCTTTGCAGTGGCAACATGGTTTTGCTCAGGTCTACACTTGCACCTGTTTTACCCTTGTCGAAATACAGATCATCGGAGCGAACTACAGCCCTCATTTCTGCATGTAAAATGGGGGCGGTGCAGCTATCTGGATTATATGTTAGGGCTGAACCCAGCCCTCACTGTACAATTTAAATCCCTTACCCCTCCTACCTTGCATACTCAATTTACACAACCTGTCCCTTCCCACCCTGCTAAGAGAGAAAAGAAGCTTCCTTGCTGCACAATCTGAACAATTCACCTCTCCCAGAAAAATTGACCACCTAATATAGTATCAAGATGCATCTGGATCCACTGGATCCAGAATTCTGTCCTGGCACTGCAGCAATTGTGCATGCACCGTGTTACCAGAAGGGGACATTTTATAATCCTAGAGCCCCATTTGCATAAATCTGAATCTGGCCCCATATAACTGTGGCTCTGATTTTCAAATAGGGTTGGAACGGGGCTCACGCAAGTCTCTTGCGTAAGTCCTCTTGACATATAACCTCTGCACATATTTACAACACATGCTACGAGTCGTAAATTTTTAGAAGTGGCTGACCCTTCACATCTGCATGCGGAAACCCTGCCACACAGGTGGGTTTAGGCATGCTAATGAAAGTCCAGGGGTGGAGATATGCAGTTCCACACCGTGCGGACACGGTAAAGAGGAGGGGAGTGACAGAGGTGTGCACTCACCTCCTCTGAGCTTAATTACAGAGCTCCTTGCCTACATAAGTCACACAGAGCTCTGAATCTGGTCCTGTATGCCCAGCTATAAACCTATCAAAATAAAAAGCCATCTCAACTAGTATTTAATAAATTATGAACTTTTAAGTAAGTTTTGCTTTTGTGCGTTTGTTGTTTCTAAATTACAACTATACTTCTTTATGACAACAAATTGTACAGTATCTTAAATCCAGTAACTTACAGGATCCCAAGCAGCATGGATTCACTGGGGGAAGATCATGTCAAACAAATCTTATAGAATTTTTTAACTGGGTCAGTAAAGTATTAGATAAAGAGGTAGTCGTAGACATAGCGGGCCTGATTATAGCTTTGTTTCCGTCTGTTTTTCAGACGGAAGTGTAGCCAAAATGAGCATTGAGCACAGAAAGACGGGCGCAGGGCTGCCCATCCGACTGTGTCTGCATCTGACAGCACTGTGCCAGTGGAAGGTGGGGTTAACGCCAGTGGAACATGATATTTAAATATATAAATATGCAGCCGTAGTTCTGAGTGCTGTATGGTGCTTGTGCTTCCGCCATACGCTTACATCATCTTAACAACAAGAAAATGTAACAAAAAAAAACATAAATACATAACATTTATCCCCCCCTTCCACACTGATATACATAAGTAAATGAATCTATAAATGAATAAATAAAATATATAGGGTATGCTGTAGTACCCAATAATGCCAGGGCATGCTGACACATTGGAGAACCACAAGCACCAGCATGCCCTGGAATCCCTTCTGTAGTTCCAGAGGGTTCTGCATTTAGACTAGTGCTATTAGATATCTTTATTGGTGATATTGTCTGTGATATCGAGGGGAAAATATGCCTTTTTGCAGATGACACATAGATACGAAAAAGGGGCCGACCAGCAAGTTACGTTTGCCGTATCTCCTCCATATAGATGGAGAGAGGCATTTAAATGAGGGGACGGGGCGGGGGAAGCCCCATTATGACAAGTTGTAAACTTTAAGGTAATAATCTGGACAAGTAGATTTTACTACCTTGAGCAGGGAGTGCAGGAGACGTGCACTCGCCGCTACGCAGGGCTGGCCCTAGGCATAGGCGGAGTAAGCAGGTTGCCTATGGCGACAAGGCTCCTGGGGGGTCGCCAGACGCATGATAAAAATGCCTGCTTGCAGTTTTACAGGCAGATCAGTAGCGCTGAAGCCCACTGAGTAATTTTGTCCAAATCTCTGAAGATTGTATAATGTGTTATACAGAGCATTTTAAACAATGATAACATCTGTTGGTTTCAGTGATGGAAACTTGACTACAAAACAAATAATATTTCTTCAAAGACCAGTTATATCCCATTCAACTCTTCAATCATCTGAGGTAGGTTATTAAACATTTTATGATTACATCCATTTCATTTGTGGTATAGCAAAATTTTTGAGAACCCTCATAGCAAAGACATGTGTAAAAGAACTATGGACTGGGTCCAGATCTTCAAAAAACTTGCAAGGAGGAGAAAACAACTGCATTTAGGTGTGTTCATGTGGATGTGCAAGTCTGCACCTCCATTACAGATCTGTAGCTTCATGATCCAGACTTTTGTACTGAAACTGTTTCCAACACCAGGACGCCACAGAATGCACATGTCACATACGCAAGGTGGGAGGGAAGAGGCTTAGAAATCGTACAGTAAATAATGGCTGCTTTCAGACCATAAATACTATTTAAATGTCTAATAAAATATTAAGGTGCAATACATTGCTAGCAGCTCTCACCTGTCTTTAGCTTTATATCTTGATAAAGGACTCTGAACCAGATAGAGTTTAGAGGAAATGAGGTGAAAAATTACACCGATGCGTAATGAAGGATCATATGTAAGAACTAACCATGCAATTAAAAATACTCCCCCGCCCACCATGCATACATGCTGTAAGTATGGGCAGTTGTCACACTCTGCAATGTGTAATTCCAGTGAATTCCATGTGCACGGATGTACAGAACGCTCGCACTAAGTACTTGTAGTTTTCGGAAATGCGTAAAAATGCTGCCTTGTGTAATTGTGGATCCAACCTTACAGCTTTTTCAAAAGGTTGTCATTCCAATCAAAAAATAAACCAGTGCTTTAAGTAATATCATGTTAGAGTACGCTGCCACGATTTTACTTTAGCATGTAAAAGTGCATTGCAATATTTGATTGGATCTTTTAAACCTCCTAACTTTACAGATAAAAAAAGGTCAGAAGAACAAATGGTAAAATAAAAAAAACATTGCAAAGCTGCCGGTAAATCGTGTGTAGTGTGTATGCATGAACCAGCATGCTCATCGGGACTTTCAGTTGTTTATATATTGGTTTATATATTTTGTGTTGCATGAAATTTATGTAGTGTTATTTATGTGCCCAGTTTTACTTTCCACCCAATTTCTTTTATTGTCAAACTTTGGATCTAGTATCTAGATCCATGTATTAATTTATGCTAATTGTCTTGTTTACACATTAACAAATTTCAAAGTTAAAGTTCATTATTATAATTTTTTACCAGTTTCCCATATGCAAATCCGTTATCTCATACTCTGACCATAGCTAAGCTGTTGTGGTCAGTTAATAATAAATCATGACTGTTTTGTACATCAGAGATAGCTGCACACCATGGGCCTGA
>WWET01000120.1:146809-161344 GCA_011038615.1 Limnodynastes dumerilii | reverse complement strand
GATACTATACTATACTCTAGTAACTATAATGGCAAATTGTTAAACAGGTAGGCGCAAATTTAAAGTTTGCAGGGAGGCGCCGAACACCCTAGCACCGGCCCTGGGTGGTAGATTCAGAGGAAATGTGCGGAAAAATTACTGAAAGGGTGATATGCCGTGGGTCGCCTATGATGATGCTTACATGGATACTATACTCTAGTAACTATAATGGCAAATTGTTAAACAGGTAGGCGCAAATTTAAAGTTTGCAGGGAGGCGCCGAACACCCTAGCACCGGCCCTGGGTGGTAGATTCAGAGGAAATGTGCGGAAAAATTACTTCACTGAAAGGGTGATAGATAAGTGGAATAGCCTCCCATCTGAGGTGGTTGAGGCTGGCACAGTAGAACAGTTTAAACATGCTTGGGATAAATATAAGGATATCCTAAATTGTAAACTAAATTGAGGGTAAATAGGGTCTAGGGTCAGTATAGTTTTAAATAAATAGGCAGACTAGATGAGCTATGTGGCTCTTATCTGCCGGCACTTTTTATGTTTCTATGACAACATTTTGAGTAGTCTGTTCAGATGGAAGACAATCAATTTTGTGTCTCTTGGATGCCCTATATATTGTTCTGGCACTATTGGTTTTAAATATAATAATAAACACAAATTATGTGACCATTAGGGATAATCAGTGATGAAAATGACATACCTTTGAGTTTCTCCCCACTGGCAATTTTCTCTTCTAATGGTGAACTATGTGACTCTATATTTAGATATTACAAGGTAATTTCAGAAAATTTAGATAACAAGCAATGAATGTGATGGTCTTTCTCCCTCTGCATGTATCTCATTATATATTTCCTTTTCTGCAGGTATCAAATATATATTTTTTTCTTAAAGTATTTGATCTTTGGAAGACAGCAATAAAGCACATAATCCTTTTTTCAGGCAACAAATTCTTCTTGAAGAGATTTATTATGAATAAGTAAGATAAAGTACACACTGATTGCTGTGCCCAACTAAAAATTAGATTGATCCTTTGCTTTTAAGTTGTAAGAGTATTTGAATTTCATAAACATATATTACTAGGACTGTGGGGAGCATTATTTGTAAAATTATAATGAGCGCCTGGCACTGACCGCCGTGTTTATTCACGTTTTCAAGTCTCGGTCTTTTGAATATCAATAAGATTTTGTCAGTTAAAAAATAATAATCTGTTGCTTTGACCAACGTCTTCTATTTTTCTTTTGCTTTTACTGGCCCGGATTCATACCTAAGAATTTCAGCAGACTTCCGTATGCTACGTACAGAAGTCTGCAGCAAAATGGTACTGCACATGGGCCACTGATAATGCGCAGTACCATTATCTCCGCAGCGGAGCTGACCGATGATGCGCTCTGTGCAGATCTGAGATCCATGTGTAGGAAATACGCATGGAAGGTGGGCACAAGCGTTTAAATTGTACAGTAAGGGTTTGGGAATGCTTAAAGTAGGGTTCAGGTGGTGAATTTCGGTTTTTAAGGTTACAGATTTTTGTATAATCTGAACCCACTCCAAAAGAAGATAAAAACTGCATTTTGGCCCTTCTTTTTTTTCCTAATATAACAGTGATAGTGGGCTGGATTCAGAACTTTGCAATTACTGCATTATTTTGATGTCAATTTTCCATAGGGGACCAGATTCACAGATCCGTATTTACTATGTGCGTGTTTTTACACACGCACGTAGCAAGGCAACATCCATGACACTCCCCTCACACGGACGGGTTTTCAATGACTTACGCCTCCATAGGGTACCCTTATCTCTATGTGTGTACTTACGCACGTATGTTACTTAAGTACGTGCGTATTTAACTAACCGCGCCCTCAAATGCCCTTTTACGTGCCCCACCGCCCTCTTTCACGTAGTTTCTAATGTATGGAAGACAACCACACCCCTCCATAAGTATGTCCCTAAGTGCGATTCCATGCCTAAAGTACTTACATGCGTTAATACTACGTAAAAAGTTGCTACACATGCGCTGTTAATCCGCTCAAAAAAAATGCACGAAACCCCACACAAAAATGTATCTGTGAATATGGCCCAAGTTCCTAACATCAATTTGGTTGATATATATAATATAATAGAAATGCATATTGGCTAAATTTGGATTAGATTTTGATTCTAAAATAATTTTCATGTTTTGGTTTTGCAAAACCACCCTGAAAGGTGTTGGGATGTATTCAGACCTCTGTGCGTTATATGTACCTGAAGAGGTCTGGAACTACACACAGAATAGGGGAGTGAACTCCCCTGTCACTTCCCTCTGTTGCAGATGTTACTTGCAAGGGGATTTATGCAAGCGGCTTGCATAAATCCCCTTGCGTTATTAATTCTGAATCCGGTCTGGTGTTTTTACACTACTAATAACCTCATTAAACTTTATTTGCATTCATTAGGCTTACTTTTCAGTCATTTGCAGCCACTTAGTGGATGGCATGGCAATATCAGGTCAGGCAGAGGATTAAGTAAAGAGGTGCACAATTTCATTTGATACACCCCAAAATTAGTATTCTCTTTCACCACTGCCACAAAACCCAATGGACACACAGTTTAGGCCATTTTTGTCATTACGAGAGGTGTAATTTTTGTACCCCAGCAAGATGAACCACAGCCTTAGCACTTCAAAGGCATGTCTGCATAAATGAAGAAGGGCGGTTTGAAAGCTGTAACTTTAATGTTCATGCATGCAGGCAGCCATACAGGAAGGCAGTCAGATAAGAATTGCACAAGTGCATGACAGAATATGAATGTCCCCAAAAATCTGATATTATTTTGGCACCGTAGATGTATAGTTCTTAAACCCAGCAAGATGGACTGCAGCCTTACTAATACTAAGGTATCCACCATGAATGTCCCCAAGGAGATAATTGGATGGTTTTGGCTTTTGAAATGGTTTGGAATCATGATTGGCAGAATGTTTATTCCTTCCTCCTTTTCATACACTACTACTTTTCTTATTGAACAACAATTTTTGGGGGAAGCTCTAGCTCACGATGTTGCCAGCTGTGCTAAACACTTATTTCTCCCAAAAAGAGAAGCCCCAAAAAGGATGTTCTTTTATCTGTCCTTTGTGTTGTCGTTGTCGATGTCTCTGATCCTCCCCTTCTTCCTCCTAAACTCCTCAGCGGTTGTATCCCAAGAATAGGAAAAGAACTTAGTGCAACATTGCTAGTTCAAAGACATAAATACAACTTCCAGAGTGATACTCCAAATGTTGTTTCTTGTGAGATAGCGTATAAAGTGGTCTTTTCTTTCTCCAGGTGCCTCCCCCAATCTCCTCATGTTTCCAAAGTTTCTTGGTTCAGTTGACCCCCTTACATAACATAGACCTCTAATGGTGCCGTCTGTCACCCTGAAGATGTAAGGGGGTCAACTGAACCAAGAAACTTCAGAAATACGAGGAGATTGGGGGAGGCACCTGGAGAAAGAAAATACCCCTTTATACGCTATCTCACAAGAAACAACATTTGGAGTATCACTCTGGAAGTTGTTTTTATGTCTTTGAACTAGCAATGTTGCACTAAGTTCTTTTCCTATTCTCGGGGTACAACCGCTGAGGAGTTTAGGAGGAAGAAGGGGAGGATCAGAGACATCAACAACGACAACACAAAGGACAGATAAAAGAACATCCTTTTTGGGACTTCCATATAGGAACACTTTGCGAAGAATTCTGTAGGGACATTTGGAGGACAACTTTGAACGGAAGGTATCTTTCTATTACAATCCCCAGCGCAGATTCATAATAGGTTGAACTTAATAACTGGTGGGTTTTTTTTAACCTCATCAACTATGTTATTGTGTTACTAGGTTATATACTTCCTTGTATCACTACCACTATTATTGTCTTTCAGATTCTCTACCCACTTTCCCAGCAGTTTGATTAGAGTATAACTTAAGCTGGCAGTGTGGTGTGAGCTCACCTAATTTATTATGCTTTCAAATGGTTTCAGTAGCTTGCATAACTCTGATAGAATCTCCAGTGTGCAGCTGTTAGGTAACACATTTCTCCTCTGACTATCTCATGACTTACTGTGTATGTGTTAATGGTCTGTAGTCACTGAAGCACATAAATGCTTACATCTGGTTACGATCTCCTGCTTCAGTTGCTGGCAACGCAGTGTGCACTGCTTTTAAAGCTTTTTTTTATGCCCAACAATCAGTGCTTAAAACTAATCATTTTAACTGCCAAACACAGCATCCCCTGCACAGTCCTGTTTTCTTGTTTAATAATGAACCATTATGAAATTAATGATAATAATAATATAAAGGTATGTGTTGAAATTACACACAATGGGGTAGATCCAGACCTACCTTTCTGTTTCAACGCGTAACATATTTACACGCTTGTAATTACTAATTACCAGGTCGCGGAGTCTAACTATTGGGTGGTGTTCGCCAGAGCCCCTGATGGTAGGAGGGGGGTGGACTTGGCTGCACCCCAAGCAGCAGGTCGCAGTCCCCAATGACCAAACTCATATGAGGAGGAAACAGACCACCAAGAGATATAAGTAAAACAGGGACAACAGGTACGGATACACCAAGAAGGCGGAACAGAGGTACCACTAGGCAGGATGAGCAATGGAGAGATAGCTGAAGGTGAGAACCCCTAAACTTACCAATACAGAACGGGAACAATAAGGAGCAACAGAGAAGCACAATACCAGTACTACACTGGATATAAACAGTGAAGGGACAGTAGCTTAGAACAAGACAGGACCGGAATACCGGAGGGGTGCAGGTACAGCTCAGATCCAAAATGTACAGGAGAGTAGGTATGAAGTGAAGTAGATGAGACACAGTACCAGCACAAGGCTGGATATAGTTTGTGCAGGTAGCATAAGCACAGAGTCTGTGAACACAGAAGTATACAAGTGGTGCAGGTGGAAATAGCACAGCGGTTAACCAGTTCAGGACTCGAGTATGCAAGAGGTGCAGATAGAGTAAACACAGTGGTTAACCAGTTCAGGACTGGAGTATACAATAGGTGCAGGTGGAAACAGCACATGTAACAGCACAAGGCTGGATATAATCTGACAATACAAATACAGAGACAGGTTCTTGCACACAACAAATGACAGGTAATTTCACTTACACCAGGAACAATAATCAAGGCAAGGCAGGAATCCAAGGCACACAGGAGAGACATGGCAGGGAAACAAAGGGCACTCAGCTAGGAACAGAATTCTAACAGGAGCATGGACAGGAACACTAGAATCATGAAGCTAAGCTAGAAGCTATGATGGGCAAGGAGGCAATCAGGTGTCAGATATTTAAGGGGAGAGCCACATCCCCATTGGCTGCTGATTGCACACAGCCAAATACATAGCTAGGGAATGCTGCAGGGGAAATCAGGACCGGAGTACCCTGCTACATTACAAAGACACATTTACACTATTTTTAGATGTACATTTAAACAGGGCTTTATCTATGGGTCCATTATCCCTGGCAAAGTAAGGGACTGGTGCCCCCTCCCCCCCATTACCCATTTACTCCCAGTACTCCTATCATGTGCCTCCAGCACCTCCCTCCAAAGTACTCCCATCATGTGCCTCCAGCCTCCCCCAGTACTCCCATCGGACCTGATCCAGAGCTACGAAATTGGCCGATTTCGAGCGAGCGTACGACCGTTTTTTGCGTATTTTCGTACGAAAATTCGCACTGCGCATGCCCAGTATGACAGCTTCCGGTCGGCTGGACGACATGGGACATTTAGAAGTGGTGTATGGACATTTAGAAGTGGTGTATGGACATTTAGAAGTGGTGTATGGACATTTAGAAGTGGTGTATGGACATTTAGAAGTGGTGTATGGACATTTAGAAGTGGTGTATGGACATTTAGAAGTGGTGTATGGACATTTAGAAGTGGTGTATGGACATTTAGAAGTGGTGTATGGACATTTAGAAGTGGTGTATGGACATTTAGAAGTGGTGTATGGACATTTAGAAGTGGTGTATGGACATTTAGAAGTGGTGTATGGACATTTAGAAGTGGTGTATGGACATTTAGAAGTGGTGTATGGACATTTAGAAGTGGTGTATGGACATTTAGAAGTGGTGTATGGACATTTAGAAGTGGTGTATGGACATTTAGAAGTGGTGTATGGACATTTAGAAGTGGTGTATGGACATTTAGAAGTGGTGTATGGACATTTAGAAGTGGTGTATGGACATTTAGAAGTGGTGTATGGACATTTAGAAGTGGTGTATGGACATTTAGAAGTGGTGTATGGACATTTAGAAGTGGTGTATGGACATTTAGAAGTGGTGTATGGACATTTAGAAGTGGTGTATGGACATTTAGAAGTGGTGTATGGACATTTAGAAGTGGTGTATGGACATTTAGAAGTGGTGTATGGACATTTAGAAGTGGTGTATGGACATTTAGAAGTGGTGTATGGACATTTAGAAGTGGTGTATGGACATTTAGAAGTGGTGTATGGACATTTAGAAGTGGTGTATGGACATTTAGAAGTGGTGTATGGACATTTAGAAGTGGTGTATGGACATTTAGAAGTGGTGTATGGACATTTAGAAGTGGTGTATGGACATTTAGAAGTGGTGTATGGACATTTAGAAGTGGTGTATGGACATTTAGAAGTGGTGTATGGACATTTAGAAGTGGTGTATGGACATTTAGAAGTGGTGTATGGACATTTAGAAGTGGTGTATGGACATTTAGAAGTGGTGTATGGACATTTAGAAGTGGTGTATGGACATTTAGAAGTGGTGTATGGACATTTAGAAGTGGTGTATGGACATTTAGAAGTGGTGTATGGACATTTAGAAGTGGTGTATGGACATTTAGAAGTGGTGTATGGACATTTAGAAGTGGTGTATGGACATTTAGAAGTGGTGTATGGACATTTAGAAGTGGTGTATGGACATTTAGAAGTGGTGTATGGACATTTAGAAGTGGTGTATGGACATTTAGAAGTGGTGTATGGACATTTAGAAGTGGTGTATGGACATTTAGAAGTGGTGTATGGACATTTAGAAGTGGTGTATGGACATTTAGAAGTGGTGTATGGACATTTAGAAGTGGTGTATGGACATTTAGAAGTGGTGTATGGACATTTAGAAGTGGTGTATGGACATTTAGAAGTGGTGTATGGACATTTAGAAGTGGTGTATGGACATTTAGAAGTGGTGTATGGACATTTAGAAGTGGTGTATGGACATTTAGAAGTGGTGTATGGACATTTAGAAGTGGTGTATGGACATTTAGAAGTGGTGTATGGACATTTAGAAGTGGTGTATGGACATTTAGAAGTGGTGTATGGACATTTAGAAGTGGTGTATGGACATTTAGAAGTGGTGTATGGACATTTAGAAGTGGTGTATGGACATTTAGAAGTGGTGTATGGACATTTAGAAGTGGTGTATGGACATTTAGAAGTGGTGTATGGACATTTAGAAGTGGTGTATGGACATTTAGAAGTGGTGTATGGACATTTAGAAGTGGTGTATGGACATTTAGAAGTGGTGTATGGACATTTAGAAGTGGTGTATGGACATTTAGAAGTGGTGTATGGACATTTAGAAGTGGTGTATGGACATTTAGAAGTGGTGTATGGACATTTAGAAGTGGTGTATGGACATTTAGAAGTGGTGTATGGACATTTAGAAGTGGTGTATGGACATTTAGAAGTGGTGTATGGACATTTAGAAGTGGTGTATGGACATTTAGAAGTGGTGTATGGACATTTAGAAGTGGTGTATGGACATTTAGAAGTGGTGTATGGACATTTAGAAGTGGTGTATGGACATTTAGAAGTGGTGTATGGACATTTAGAAGTGGTGTATGGACATTTAGAAGTGGTGTATGGACATTTAGAAGTGGTGTATGGACATTTAGAAGTGGTGTATGGACATTTAGAAGTGGTGTATGGACATTTAGAAGTGGTGTATGGACATTTAGAAGTGGTGTATGGACATTTAGAAGTGGTGTATGGACATTTAGAAGTGGTGTATGGACATTTAGAAGTGGTGTATGGACATTTAGAAGTGGTGTATGGACATTTAGAAGTGGTGTATGGACATTTAGAAGTGGTGTATGGACATTTAGAAGTGGTGTATGGACATTTAGAAGTGGTGTATGGACATTTAGAAGTGGTGTATGGACATTTAGAAGTGGTGTATGGACATTTAGAAGTGGTGTATGGACATTTAGAAGTGGTGTATGGACATTTAGAAGTGGTGTATGGACATTTAGAAGTGGTGTATGGACATTTAGAAGTGGTGTATGGACATTTAGAAGTGGTGTATGGACATTTAGAAGTGGTGTTTGGACATTTAGAAGTGGTGTATGGACATTTAGAAGTGGTGTATGGACATTTAGAAGTGGTGTATGGACATTTAGAAGTTGTGTATGGACATTTAGAAGTGGCGTGTGGACATTTAGAAGTGGTGTATGGACATTTAGAAATGGTGGTATGGACATTTAGAAGTGGTGGTATAGACAATTAGAAGTGGTGGTATGGAAACATAAATATTATAGAAACAAATAAAGATTTATTGTTTGTACATATAATTCAGTGGAAGTAGTGATGGTAAGGCATACTCGCGTATGTGGCCCCACTTCAAGCTCTGGCTCACTATTTGTCTTCTCCGCATTGCATGGAGCTTTCAACCCACATTGGAACACACTGTGCCACCCTTAGGGCCGGATTTACTAAAGGCGATTTAGTATAAATCACCAACTTTTCTGCGACTTAAGCGGTGCATATATAATAGCCCTATTTCCAAAATTCTAAATCACAGGGTTTTAGTTTTTTTTTAAATAGTCATGTACTTAATCACCATGGCAATTTTTTTCAATGTTATACATATAATTCGCTGGATTTATTAAGCATTGCTTGGTAAAATCGTGGCAAAATCGCCCTTAAAAAAGCACAATTAAAATGCGTCTGCTGTAAGTGTTTCTTTGAAGTAAAGCAACACTCACTTTTATTAAAAAACACATTTTAAATTATTCTAAAATATAAAATTTTACGAAAATGTTTTAAATGATAAAAATGAATACAGTGGCATTCTATTAAACCTTAGCATGCTGTGGCATTTAATACTATAAGGCATAGCATGCTCATGTTTTGCAGGCCATGCTTGCCTTATAGTCCCATAATCAGCAGCATGTCGAGGATTAATTGCATGCTGCAGCATACAGAATGGCCCCCATTGCAAAAAAAAAATAAACAGTATCTGCCCCTGTTCATATAAAAATAACTGTATGTGGCCCCCTTCCTATTCTAAATAATTTACATGGCCCCATTAACATAACTATGACATTAGATGGCCCTGTTCCTATGATAAGAATAGTAGATAGCTTTGTTCCTATTATAAGAATAGTAGATAGCCCTGTTCCTATCATAAGAATAGTAGATAGCCCTGTTCCTGTTATAAGAATAGTAGACAGACCTGTTCCTGTTATAAGAATAGTAGATAGCCCTGTTCCTATTATAAGAATAGTAGATAGCCCTGTTCCTATCATAAGAATAGTAGATATCCCCATTCATATCACAAGAATAGTAGATAGCCCCATTCCTATTACAAGCATAATAGATAGCCCCATTCCTATTACAAGAATAGTAGATAGTCCTGTTACTTACCATTAGTAAAACAAGCCTCCTCATTAAATTTCTTAAATAAAACTCCAGCATTTATTACAAATATATATATTTTAACAAAAAGTAAGAATAAATATTATTGTTACTCACAATTCAATTGTCATCAATGTTGCCAGGCAACGATCGGGACTCCGGCTCCTCCTCATCTCCTGGATGGGGCACACGAGGAGCTCCATCCTCTTCTGGGTCCCTTTGGCTGATGCAAGATCCTACGATTGTGTCATACTGTAATTGATGTACCAAAGTCTTATTTACCACATTTAAATATTTTGGTGGATACATTATAATAGAAAATAGCACACACTATATAAATAAAACTTTGTTGAACTGATTATGTGTTGCATTATACTTTCAACTAATTAAAACTTAATCAATTGTAAATAATAATAAATGATTAAATGAATCAGACAAAAATAAATTCATCAATGTAATCCTAATGATATATTTCTAACAGTCCATTTCGTCTATTTAAATAATATTATTATCATTTTTTTTTTATCTTTGTAGTGAAATCTAAGGGGATTGGATTATTTATAGAAGCTGAATTTGTTAAAATAGCATTAAAACAAAACATACATAATTTTGTTAAACACGATTTTAATGATGAATCATTCCTATGTGGTCAATTATGTACCTCCTGGAGTTCACTTGTAAATGTCACCTTTAAATACATACAAACTAACCTCCTAAATATGCATGAAAGAATAACAAGCACAGCTTTCCAATCCCCTCCCAAGAGGTCGCATGGCACAAGGCATGGCTTGGAAATAGTTCTAAGTGCTGATCTCGCATTATGTTTAAGCCGTCATTTATGAACAGAAAGTTTTCAACAAACTAATTGCCTGAAAGTAATGTTCCTTTGATTAGGTCACACACATTTCATGAAAAGCTTTGAAGACAGCAGACACACTAGAACAGAAAATTGATTATTTTTAACACTGTAATGATAGTAAAACATCAAAGGGCTAAGACAATAGGAGTCCTTTCAATAATTACAAAACCCCGACTTAGAATGATGTAGGCAGCTTGGGAAATGTTCCCAGATTTGACTTCAAGATGTTTCTGCACAGTCATTTCCATTATTGAACAAATGCTATGGAGTATTTGTAAATGTGGTACAACAGGCAACATGTGCTGTATACAGTATATAACATATATTAATTAGTTAGACAAAGGAACTGAGACAAATCATCTGTTAATATCTGTGAATATGCAGAGATAGGAATATACTAAGAATGATTCTGATTGGTGGAATTGAAACCAAACAAGTGTTTGATTTATCCCTTAACATACTAACAAACAATGCTGCAATTAAGAGTTGATCTAGAACACATACCTTTTGCAACTTTAAATCTACACATACATTATAAATGCACCTTGCTTGCAGGACAATATTATTTTGCCACGGTGCAAATGTATTCTTTTTTCGTGAGCACGTAGCCATAACAGTGCTTCCCCCACCCGACACATAATTTACAATCTCTGCCTATATGGCGGAGATACGGCCATCATAATTTGTGTGCCGGCCTGCAAGCGCACAAGTTAGATTCCAGGGAAATTATGCACGTTCCGTGCGTAATTCCCCTGTTGTACAGACCTGAGAATTGAATGTGATCTTTAGGGGATTATCGGTGTCCTAGGAATTTGTACAGGTGACCTACAGGGTTCTTAAGTTAGTTTCAATGAATGTTTTGTTTTCTTTCTTGTCATTCACACCTTTACATTAAAAAGTAGGAAATAATTAATAACATTTTTTTATTTTAGATAGTTTTTAATATGCATTTGCTTGTAAATCTTAAAACATTTCTATAAAAATTTTCTTCATAAAAGTATTTAATTACTATTCACTATTATATTTTATAATAGAACGCTTTTGTCATATAGTATGACCTCAAGTGACTGCAACTTTTTTCAGCAGTTTACATCAATGCAGTTCATTCATTTGTATAATGTTATCTATAGCACAAAATTCTACAGTACTCATTCAATTAGTTTCTGTGTTTCCTCCTTCCAATATGTAACAGGAAAAGTAATGAAGGGTAGCTGAAATATGATATCATTTCACTCACAGTTTTAAAAATTGAGACCCGAATGTGAAACATAAAAATCATAATTATATTGTAACATATTTTTACTGTCACACATTCCAATTTAAATATGTTTCAGAATATAACCTATATTTATGAAGTGTACTTATTACTGTATTTATGTAAAATGATAGGAATTCAGTTATTTATTAGTTAGCTAGGTTTATTTAGTAAAATTGACTTAATATTATGTATTGTGAATAGTCTACTTAAAGTTAATGTTTCCTCATAAGTCATCCAGGGTTGATGTTCTAATCTTGTTATTGTGCATGATACATAAAAATATTTCTAGAAGTAAACATTTAGCACATAAGACTTGATGAATGAATAAATTTGTACTTAAACAACAGTGACACAGATCCTCCTCTATGGAGTCTAGATTTACTAAACTGTGGAAAAGTGGAGATGCTGCCCATAGCAACCAATGAGAATCTAGCTCTCACTTTCCTATTACATACTAGATAATGTCAACTAGAATCTGATTGGTTGCTATAGGCAACATCTCAATTTTTCCTTTTTTGCTTTTTATTAAAACTAGCCCATACTCCATGGTGAAGGATCTATATCACTACCTATATGGGTGGGGCTTTGGGACCTAAAAAAATTATTTGTATAAATCACAATTTTTCCTGTGGAAATAAGAGCTATCCCACTTTGTTTTTTGTTTAGAGTATAATCTTAAAGATGAGGGTTTGTCTTGTACAAGTAGGGCATAGGCTTTTCTATGTCACTGTTATTTTATAACAAATCTGATTGTCCATCATTTCTTATATGCTACATGTTTACTTCTAGAACATGCACTATATTGACATTAGAACATCATCCCTGAACTTTAGAACCTAAAAAGAAATACCAACAATTCTACATTCTCAATAAATGAAGCACCATAATCTTTTAAGTTTTATGCTTTATTTGCCTGAGCTATTATCCTACTCAACAAATTTAGCCTCTTTTCAAAATATCTCTGCTGTCTTAACCATAGCAAAAACAAAAAAAACAAAAAAAAACCAAAACTCAATAAATAAATTAATTAATCCAGTCCTGCTAAATAAATAAATGAATGAATGAATAAATAAATAACTAAATAAATCTGATAACACAACCTCATCTAACCGATATTGCCGTTCAAACCTGTACTTAATTAATTACTTGCATACATTACTAACAGGCAATAAACCTATGTAAGAATTACTTTTGATCATACCACGTAATATCATTAACAGGCTCTCAAGCTTAGCTAAATCGTGGCAAATGTCTCATGTTACGTCTTGTGTCTTGCAAGTTTTGTTACAGGCAGCATATCTTAGATAGATAGACCATAGTTTACATTGGATTCCACAAAGGAGCTACAAAGAAAACAAAGAAAATAAAGAAGGAAAAACATTTTTATAAAGTAAAAAAAAAGGGGTATTTGGGTAAGTCAATTACGGGATATACAATGACAAAACTTTTAACTTTCTGTATCAGGTATAAATAATACATTTTCCCCAGTAGCTTTTTAGGTATAAAAAGTGAATCAAATAAGCTGTTAACAATTGATAGCAAAAGGTTTAAAAGTTATTGGAAAGAAAATGGTTTATATAGGCTCATTATAAATGAATTCAAAACCAAGTGACAAAATAATAAAATTGTATATAAATTTAGCAATTACCAAAAGCTTTAATTCATTAAAAAAAATCCTTGCTTTCCCCAGGTACTAATATTAATAATACAAAAAAAAATAGTAATACATTACATGGCAAAAGAGGCTTATTTTCAATAATTGTGGAAAATAAGAAAAGTGGTTAATCTGGGAAAAATGAGCTTCTTATTTTTATATCTATATCAGGATGGGAATAGATAAATAGATTATTATGCTGCTATGGAAACTCAGGGAAATGTTACTATGAAACTTCTTAGATGCTTCACAACATATTTGGCATAGAATATTGAATTCAAACTTCAGAAATATGAACTTCAAATTATTGTCCACCATAACAGATCAAGAACTAAGAGGAGCTTATTTAAGTCATGAACAGAATAATGATACAAAAGAGCAAATGTCTTCCTTGGCAAAGCCATGCTGCGCAGCAGGGGAAGCAAATTTAATGTGCAGGCTAAGAAGGGACGTTCACTACTAATTGCAGTATAAAATTAAAGCTGTACATTATTTGTACACAATATGCAAATGCTGCATATATTTTCTGGCATGTAAAAAATATATAAAAATAAATGTAATAAGTAATTTTTTTTCTTCATAAATGTTCTCATTTGCATGTCTTTGCTCCTAAATGGATTACAACTGATTAAGCCTACTGGATTATGCATGATTCTGTTTTTGTGTTCATGTATTTAGAAATTAATAAAATTCCTTTCCATTGTTAGTATGATTTAATGAATTTAAATTTTTTCTGGTCAAAGAACCATTGTTGCTTCCATGGAGAATAATGGAACTAGTTTTGTAACTGAACAAGTTTACTAAACTTTGTTAGGAATTTTTGTCAAACTCAACTGGAAATGTTTCCAGTAACACAAACCAATATTAATAGATAACAATGATACAGCACAAATCAACTGTTTCTGAACTAAGTTAAAGAAAATCCTAGTAAATACTATTGGCAATTTTCAGTAAAATAAATAAATATTTATTTTAAAATCTGAGGCAAATACTAAGAAAAAGAAAACTTACATGAATGGTCAAAAACCTAATAGTAGAAAAAAACTGGGATTTAAATATGGGCAGTGGCGTAGCTACAGGGGTCGCAGCGGTCGCAATTGCGACCGGGCCCCTGAGCTAGGGGGGCCCAGCACCCCCCACCA
>WWET01000120.1:108574-122600 GCA_011038615.1 Limnodynastes dumerilii | reverse complement strand
CAATAAAAATCCTGACATTGAAAAAACAAATATTACCGATAATTTAAATTCTCGACAATAATAAAATTCCTACATATAAAATACCAACATGTAAAAAATCCTGCCAACCAACACCTGACAATTAATAAATCGTGACAATTATAATCCCTACTTCACACAATAATGCGGCAGGGCATGCTGATGCTTGTAGTGTCTTGTGCGTCGGCAAATGGGCGCAATATTTTTCTACCCCTCGCAGTGACCATTTCCCTAAAAGTAGGCTGAGATGTTGACGCTGTTGATTGGCTTGTGTTCTCCAGGGTTTGAGAGGTAGAAGCCATTTCTTCAAAAAAAATGAGGGGCTGGAAGAAAAGAAGACATTAACTTTAGTTAACACAGCAATGCTAAATGTTAGATTGTACATGTTATTAACAATATTTGTTGTTTTTTACAGTTACTAAGTAACCCTGAAGAGTAGATGAAAATTGCTGATGACTTTGAACGAAAATGGAATTTCCCTATTTGTGCAGGCAGGGCCATTTGTTGGGGTGGGCGACCCGTGCAATCACTCCGGGCGTGCCCCTAGGTGATTTAAAGGCGGAACCCAGCAGGGCAGCCCCCCTTTGGGTCACCCTGCCCTCCCCCGGCCGCTATGGCTCTCACACTGAGTCAGAATGGTTTGCATCGGTCCCTGAGGAGGAGGTGCGGAAGGTGCTCTTCTACCCTGTGCAGTACAGCGCCCTCACCCGGCTCCAGAGGTGGCTCCTCAGGGACCAGCTGCCCCAGCCTGATGCTGTGTCTTTATCTTCAACGGCCGCATCAGAGTCACCACCGATAGCACCGCCCGGCTCCCAGATCGAGGCCCCTAGGTAAGGCACCACACTGGTATGGGGATAGCTGTCAGGGAGTATGTTGGAGTGGGGTAGGAATCTGAGTAAGGGGTGTCAGAGAGTATGTTGGAGTGGGGTAGGAATAGGAGTGAGGGATGTAAGTGAATGGCTGGATATAGACTTTTTTTGGGGGGCACCAGGAATTTTTTTTGCCCTGGGCTCTGCTAAGTCTAGAAACAACACTGTGTGGTGGTGCCATTAATGTAGTGGTTCGTACTACTTCAACTACAAGGGGTCTTTAAGCATTGTTCTGATGGCAATAGCATATGCAAACTATGAATTCTTGTATGCTGATGTTGGGAAAAATGGTTGTGTTTCTGATGGTGGTGCACTTGAATAAACAGCTTTCAGCGATCATCTGAAAAGTGGGGAGTTAAATCTCCCATCTAATAATTAAACCAAATATGGACTCAATTTTGTCTTTGTTGCGGATGAAGCCTCTTTTAGAAATACAAATGATCTTGCAAAAGCAAATTGTTATTTGTATGTGGAGTATTTCAATGGTAAAGGGGCTCTAGCATGCCAAAATAATATGGTGTGGTGTATGGTTACAATGAAAGTTATGTTAATTATGTTTGCAATTACTTTTTTACTTACCATGCCACATTCATCTATGGGTTCAGAAGTTGGGTCCAGAGAAACATCCAAGGATGAGACAGATGGAGATGCTGTTGAACAGTCCAATGTGAAGCTCAGCATGCTGTAGTACCACAGCCGTGGTGTGTACACCTGATCAGCACCTTCTCCAGACCGCTTAGATTCATTGACCTTGTTCAACTTCTTTTTGTACACTGTGCGCAGATTAACAATTTTACTTTTCTCTTGAAACTTCAAAGAACTATAATGTGAAGGGGAGCAAATAAACAACATTTTAATTTGAATTAACAAAGGAGGGTATGTGTTATGGGGTTGAAACCAAGGTTAAACCAAGGTTAAAATAAAATTTTACTGTGAAAAAAAGGACACAAAGGAAAGTATGGGCGCACTATTATAAGTATAACCAGGGCAATTGTGTGAGATAGGGATAATAACAGAGGGTCACCATATTCAACAGGGGAAAAAGAGAATATAGGAAATAATTATTATAACCAGGGAAATTGTGTAGGATAGGGATAATAACTGAAGGTTGCAATTTTTGGGATGGTGATGCACAATGTGCAACGTGCTTAAAATAAATAGAAACTTAAAATAAAACAGGGGCAGTGATGTGTGATGATGATAAAAACGTGGTTGAAAATTAATGTGGTACTTGTTTGTATTTTGTTAACAAAGGGGCGTATTCACAGATCCGTTTTTACGGCGGATTGCGTGTATATTTTTAGGAGCGGATTAATTGCGCATGAGTAGTAACTTTTTCCACGCACATTATGTAGTATTTACGCACATAAGTACTTTCGGCACAGACTTGTGAATCGCACTTAGGGACATAAATACGGAGGGGCATGGTTTAAATCTGGACGGTAAAAGTGACATGAAAGTGGGTGGGGGGAAGCATTTAAATGGACATTTGAGGGTGCCGTTAGATAAATACGCACATACGTAAGTAACATATGTGCGTAAGTACACACGTAGCGTTAAAGGTGCCCTATGGAGGCGAAAGTCACCAAAAACCCATCCATGTGAGGGGAGTGTTATGGGTGTTGCCTTTCTACGTGCGTGCATAAAAACGCGCACGTAGTAAATACGGATCTGTGAATACAGCCCAAAGTCTCTTTCACATACAGGCGTAATTATAATATCTGATGAAAGCAATGAAAGTGACCAACAAGTATTGGAGGATGAAAAGACGGTCAAGTTCGTTCTCAACTTGACAAAGGACTGCCTTTCACAATTGAAAAAAATCTATAAAAAGTTGATGATATATCTTCACATGTTAAGAAGATTCAGAATGCCGCAATAAATATGCAACGTCAAAAATATAAGCCAGGATTAAAAAGCAAATTTATTATTTGCGCTGTTTTGGTTTGCAAAGTGTAATATCAGTGGCTTTGTTGTTTTTGTTTTTAGGCTGGGGAGGGGGGGGGATTGTGATATTGGATTGCTGAAGATAAGTATTTTTCTTTCACAAATGTTAAAAAATTAAATCTTCTATAGCTGGTCAATAAAGTAAATTGATAATTTATGTGTTTGTGCAATTATTATGAAGTGTATTACATAGTACATTACATTACATTGTCCAGGGGACACATGCAGGCTCCATTAAAAGTCCAGAGTCCAAACCACATGCAGGCTCCATTAAAGGTCCAGAGTCCAGCACAGGGGACACATGCAGGATCCATTAAAAGTCCAGAGTCCAAATGCACATGCAGGCTCCATTAAAAGTCCAGAGTCCAAATGCACATGCAGGCTCCATTAAAAGTCCAGAGTTCAAATGCACATGCAGGCTCCATTAAAAGTCCAGAGTTCAAATGCACATGCAGGCTCCATTAAAAGTTCAGAGTTCAAATGCACATTCAGGCTCCATTAAAAGTCCAGAGTCCAGGGGCCTCATTTACTAAGGTCGATGTTGGCAAAATCGCCCAAAGTCCCAGGACTTCAGCTGTTTTTTCACCATCATTATATTTATTAAAGCCAAAGTCCCGAGACTTTGGGCTTTTTCACCACCAAATCGACCAACATCGTTCTACCCTCCCAGTCCCGACTTTTCTAATGTTGCCTATACAACACGGTTCATTCACTAAAGGCGATTTGACTATCCGTGAGGGCTGAAAAAATATCGCCTCCTGTGTGAGGCACTTTCCTAGGAAGCAACTCACACTTTAAAAGAAAAACACGTCAACATAGTTGACATGTGTTTTTCCCCAAGTAAAAAACACTACATGTATTTTCCTATCACTTATTCTGCTGATGCATAATAAGTATATAAGGAAAAGCATGGCCATGTGTTTGTGGCCATGCTAATCCTTATAGTCGTGTAAGTAATTCTACCTAAAAATGTGTTCTGTGTCCGTAAAGAATGTTGCAAAGTACCCACATAAACCTTGCAATATTAAATGACCTAACCCTAAATGTAAAACCCAGAATAAAATGTGTACTAAATGTCTCTTACTGAGTCGGTATGTGTATGACAATAATAAATAAATGACACGACTCACCGTTTAGCAGTCATCTGTCTTGGGATGACTTGCTTGGATTGCCAGCTTCATTTGAAGATTTTCTTTCCATGTCGCAGGAGGATGCTTGTCACCTTTCTTGCAGATGTTCTTCCGGTGCTGGCAGCAGGTCTTTGGCCTCTTCTGGCCCTTTCTGCGACGCACCCCTTCTTCCTCCTTAGGGTCTCCGCTCCTAATGACCGGTCTGTCACTAAGGTGCCCCTTTTATAGTAAAAATTACGTCATAAACACTAGAAAGCTCACTAGAGCCCCCTAATGTTTATGATGTCACTAAAATGTACACATTTTATTCTGGGTTTTACATGTAGGGTTAGGTCATTTAATATTGCAAGGTTTATGTGGGTACTTTGTAACATTCTTTACGTACACAGAACACATTTGTAGGTAGAATTCTATACTTGTCACGCTGCTGCTTACACTACAGTAAGGATTAGCATGGCCACAAACACATGGCCATGCTTTTCCTTATAGTAGTATATGCATCGGCAGGATAAGTGATAGGAAAATTATGATTTTGAAATGATGAATCGCTGTGCTTTTCAATAGAAAAGCATGGCGATTTTTCCATTTTAAAATCGATCAACACAGATGGCGATTCAACATTGATGGCAAAAATTCGGGCATAGTAAATGCCACAAATTTTACAAAAAAATCACTGCTCAAACCCAGCGATGTTGATCGATGTTGAATCGCTGTAAAAAATCGACCTTAGTAAATTAGGCCCCAGATGTACACCATTATAAAAAAAGTTTAGAGTTCAGTTGTTTCAATACATGTTGTATATACAATTGCCTGGTGTTTAGGTGTCAATGGACAGGAAACACAAAGAAACGAAGAGGAGAAGGTATCTTGAAAGATTAGCATAATCACGCCTAGGAAAGTGCTAACGTCACCAGGAATTTATCAGCGACGATTTCTCGATTATCGTGAAATGCCCATACACTGTGCAATTTTACATTTTATCTGCAGCTTTGTTCCAATTTAAATAAAACATGTCAAAAGATCAAATAATCATTCAAATCGGGTTCTTGGATGATTATTGGATGATTGGTGAAAAAATTGTTAACATACGCTTGTACGATCATTTACCCAATAACAAAATTATTCCAAAATTAGGATGATAATCGCTCTAGTGCATGGCCAGTTTAAGGCCTTCAATCTGTAAGTGTACTGACAAAGAGGTATTAGGAATAGGGGAGTGAATCACAGTAAAAAAATAATTTAACTAGGGGAGAAGGCCAAGGTTGAAGGTGCAGTAAAAGGAGATAAAGCACATAATTCCAGAAAAACAAATATACAGCAATATACATTAAGAAAAATGCAAATAAAGATAAGCAATGAAAAAAAAAGGCAATAAAGAAGGAACCAAGATGCAAAGAAACATAAACATAAGGGAAAACATATACAAATAAAAATAAATGACAAAAAATCTATAATAAACATAAATATAAAGAAAATTGTCTCTGTGTGGTTATTGGGTCCTTGTTTGTGTCAGTGCTTTATAAGGTTCCATATTTAAATATTGTTCTCCTAGTAGTAGGCCTTGGGCATCATTGTTGGAAGTTGTATCAAATAAAACAACTAAGTGATAGCGATTCATTGTGTCCACACGGTGCTACTGTGTTAATTTTGTGTATTAATATGCTTTCTCTTTGTAGTAACAATTTTTCTCTATCTCCCCTTCTTGCCAGTATAGGAATATAGTCGATCACCATATGTTTAAGATCTTTAAGAGAGTGTTTCATGGTAACAAGAATGTCTCACAACTGGCTGTTCTGAGGGTTTACCTCCCAGTGCCTGTTTATCGCTGAACGATGCAATGTTATCCCTTCCCTCATGTTTCCAGTTGTTTTCCCCACATAGAGTAGATTTCAGGGACACTTGATCTAAAATATAAGGAATTTGCTGGTACAGGTCAAGAAGTGTTTGATTTTGCATAGTTTGTATGACTGTGTGGGCCAGATTTACTAAGCTGCGGTTTTGGAAAAGTGGAGATGTTGCCCATAGCAACCAATCAGATTTTAGCTGACATTCTCTAGTATGTTAAAAGAAAGTGAGAGCTAGAATCTGAATGGTTGCTATAGGCAACATCTCCAATTTTCCAAACCCGCAGCTTAGTAAATCTGGCCCTGTGTCTGCAAAAGTACTTCCAGTGAGAATATGTTGGTAGGTGGTTGAACCAGTGCAGGTCTGATGTGATTGTGAAGCAATGTTCTGGATTTAAATCCTGGAAGATTGAGCCATAAGTTTCTGGCAGCCCACTTAGTAAAAAAGGAAAGGTGGTTAAATTGAGTGACCCAAGATATTTTGTTTTCCTTAGTTATTTGTGGTTTAGGTGAAAGGGTTGTTTCCCTGGGGATAGGGTTCACCTTCTCTTTTGTTTGTGATAATGTTTTATAGTCATATCCTCTCTGTTGAAATTTCATGGTCATTTCCTCCTTTTGTAGGTTAGTAGTGCCTGCAACTTGCTCCATTCCCTGATGTCGGTGGTAACCGAAACAGCCGTCAGGACTGTATAAGTTTACTATGCATCTTCTATCATGCATTCATTCTGTTCCTTCTTTTAGCACCTGGTTATGTCTCTGAACTGGCAATATGAATTTGCTCCTATAATAGTTTTGAATATTTTTTGAACATTGCTTATGTGGATCTGCAATATTTTTTATTCCAGTTGGTCACATTGTTGGCTTGCAAAATAATTGAGTGTGGAAGATATGCAATCAAAGTATTTTTTGGGGTGCTGGCGTCGTTGTGTGTGTGTGTTCTCAGCCCTTTTTCTTCATTCTTGCCACTTCTAAAAAATAAAGTTGTAGGTTTACTTTTGGGGTAAGACCTGAGACCTGAGTGTCAAAACCAACAGCACCTTCGTGCTGTACATCCAAACGCAAATAATGGGTGGCTGCTGTGGGATCCTGACGTGCATGCAACTGCAGCTCTGGATCCTGAGACAAGTATAGCAGATTGCATACAGGCATAATAGAAACAAGAAGAATGCAGATACACCACACAATTGCTTGGTCTGGATCACTGTAATTGAGTGAAAATGTATGCGCAGTGTAAAAGAATGTGTAGCTATGTTACACCATGAGGTGTACATTCAAAGCTGGGTCAGGTCTGAATGTTTACACTATGCTTAAGCTTTAAGTTTCACCTGCAGTCTAGAAAATCGAATGAAAGTTTAATTAGTTTGATAAGTTTTTATTTATCTGTAGTATTATTTTTTCTGAAAATCTCTGAATAATATTTTCACCCTATTTATTTATTAATATGGAACTACAGCAGATAACAAGCTTAGCTTAATAAATATGGATTAATAGATATTAAAGAGCTGCACTTTGTTCAGAAATATTATTAGAATATGCTAGCCTTCACACACACCAATCATTAATTATAAGTTTCTTCAATGACTTCTTTTATTTTGAAGTTGAATAAAGGGGATAATCCAGTTGTGAGAATCAGCACCAAAAACTTGGCAGGTGCAATGGTCTGCCCAGAGTCTATCCAGTCCCAAGCGATCACAAGATGATCCATCCTCATCATAATGCTTGGTTATATCATAGTTGATGTAGCTACCATGCTTTGGGGCACCAATGCTGCGGTTTGAGTTCCTGGGGGCTGCCTATTCATGATGGGCCCCGACATTTGATTCTGTTTTTTCTTACTCTTTTTCATACTCAGTAATTACATTGCACTCCCTTGCACTGAGACAATAGTGATTATGTATTGAAGGTGCAATATACGCCAAGTATGCATTATATTACATACTGCATTGTAAATATGCATTGCTGATATGCCCAAACTCTGCATAAGAATTGGCAGTGGATATTCACATTGCGCATACCTCCAATGAGATCAGTAAACATCAGAAGAGTAGGCTTGGAGAAAATTAGCTTAACCTGTACCATTGCACACAATACATTGGAGTGAGTGAGAAAACACCTCTAGGTTCAGAAAGGAATTTTGAGCCTCATTAAAAATAGGACAAGTTCAACTGCAAGGTTTAAAATTCAACCTTGACAATTGTACTGCAAGGGAATACAATGTAATTGTATTGATGGAAAAGAGAAATGACTGTATATTATTTCATGTTGCACACAAATATTGTATAGATTGGTTAGTAAATTGTGATTTAGAGATGAGCTAGAATGTACACCCTTCTATTTTAAATTCATCACATTATGCAGCCCCACACAGCAGCATAGGCATTTAGGCATTCCTAATAGATACACTAATATATTATTGTAATGAGTGAAAAATAGAGAAAGAAAAAGAATGCGAGAGAGACATTGTAAAATGAGGAACAAATTGTGAGAGTACAAGGAATCATTATTTAGGTCTTGTCAAGGAACTATTTTACCAAAGAGAGACTAATGATCTTCATGTTTCAGCAATTCATTTGGTAATACTGCCTTTATTTTAATTCTTGCAATAGTTAATCTCATTTGAGCGATTCAGTTGTACTGGGTTTATGCAAGGTATACACCCATTTGATAAATGTGCCTTTTTCTTTTGACTAACTTAAATGAATTATTCCTGCAGTTCATTTATTAACCTATTATTGGTTAGTGTGCCATTTTCACTAAGTAATTGCTAAGCTACAACCTTGTAAGCTGACAGCAACACATTTACCATTTTAATATGTATAATGCAATCTCATTTCTAATAAAAATCTAGAAACTGTCCATTTGTCTATAATAGTTTAACAAATATTTATTTGCAGATAAGGATCTACAAATTACAATATTAATATGCATTTGCAAGCTGGCAAGGCTAACAAATATGAATGATAGATAATAACTTATGAGGCTATTACTACTTAATTGCTTTAATGTTTCAAGAAAATACTTTTAATTATGAGTTATTTGCAGTAGTTAATTTCCAGCCAATTATATGCTCATAAGGTAAGGAAGTCTTTATATTAAAAAAAAATGTGCCTTCCTTCAATGAGTATTTAATTTAGAGGACCATCGAAGTGTAAAATGCTGTATACACAGAGGTCTTGGCTAGGCTACATTTCATATGTCATCAGATACATTTCCAGTGTATATTATTTGGTTCCCAGACACCTTCTGGACTCTGAAATCCCATTAACAGCCTTAACAAACAAGTCTGTAACACTGGGTTGCCCCAGTGCTTGTTTCCTCGGAAACCAAGAGCCCCTTGGCACAGCCTCTAGTACACGGGGAATAAATTTATTAAAATGTTCAGCTTTGTTCTGAGCAATGCCTGTGCAAAAAAAAAAAAAAAGGAAAAAAAAAAGTTTTCAAGAAAAAAATGGAAAAAAAAAAGTTTTCAAGCAAATTCACAGAAGTAGAACTTGTGTGTTTCATTTTATGTCTATAACACAAATGTTTACTTCTTCCTAGACACAAAATAGCACTGGACGCAGCTTGCTGAATGATAGCACTAGATTAGGAATTGATTTTTCCATGTAGTATTATCAAATAATAATTTCCCTGATGTCTTGAAGTTGGTTGCGTGAGAAGATATGCTTCACCTTGTGCCATTTCCCATAATTACTAACATGCTTTCAAAAGTTAGTTTTAACAAGTATGTGTTTACAAGAACAGTTAATTCCAACAGAAGCCCAGATAAAATAATATACTCCAGTTTTAAGGCGTCTTGTCTTTTCCACTTTGAACAAACAATAAACAAACTAAAGAAAGGGGATTAAATAAGTCTCTATTCAGTTTTGCATCTCACCACAGATAGAACATTCCATCTTTAAATATGAAATAAAAAAATAAACTCTTTCACTGAGTACAGCTAAAACTACATGTCCACAGTAACTAAAGGATGTCTCATAGTGCAGCACCATAGCAATATTTTAGAAAGGTCACAACAATGACACTCCCTTAATGTTTGATCACAGTAATCATGGACCTGATCGTTTAGGTGGTTCAGTGCATGCGCCCATTGTGAATGGTATTTGGTGGTTGTTGTTTTTAGGCACAATGGGCTGGATAATCAACTACGGCTGTCTTACGCACACGGCCGTAAGTTGCCGAAAGATAGCTACTATGCATGCGTAGTAACTATTGTACATAATCTATGTATTGTTTCGGTACATATATTGTGTATATGCGGTCTTAAAGACCGCATATACGCAATCTACGTACCGAAACGATACATAGATTACGTACAAGTTACTACGCATGCATAGTAGCTATCTTTCGGCAAATTACGGCCATGTGCATAAGACAGCCGTAGTTGAGGATTCGGCCCAATATTCCACTGCACTCAATGTAATTATGGTAGTTTCCCCACACACGTTTATAAACATGTTTCCAGAAGCTTTATTCATGCTAATGACTGGTAATATTCATTGACAACACTTACACCATTATAATAACTGTGCAATGTATTGTGCACATCTGTATGCATTGTGTTTACAGTTTTGCAGTTGCATGATATATTTAAATACTGTTACACATGGTGGATTTGTAGTTTTAATAGCACAAACCCTACTGGGAACAAAAGGCCATTTCAATGGTACCAAGCCACCTTACTTTGTATAGTGTAGCTTGCTAATTATTTGAGGGAGTGTGGATTCATTACAGATTATAGGGGTGCAGCAATGAATAGCGCTGGGTATTTTCTTGTTTATATGTAGCCATGATTTGGGACACAAAGGGTTAAATCAACCCTAAGAAGTTTAAACTCCCAGGTTGTGGGTGTGCCCAGGGTGATACTCACCTCGGAGATTCCTGGAGTAGCCAATATGGATAGATTTGTGGAGGTGATCTTGGAGTCTCTCTTTCATTAATTATAGACTGGCGTTATCATCATCCAGGTGTCTTTATCTCCTTATCTGGACTTGCCCTCCCTCCCATTATTTTTTTTTTTTAATAGTGTTTTTATTGGTACACAATGTCACAACAAGCAACATGTCACAAAAATTCATAAATCGGCAAAGTTTACAAGATTTAAAGCCATACTTATACAAGTCACTATTGATATGGGGAGCCATGCGCCACCAAGTGCCTTTCAATCAAGCAATCAATCCAGCGCCACTGGTGGATCATTTTCAACCTGTCTTAGTAGATACCATGTAGTATGTTGGAATGAATTGAATAACTTGAGTTTAATAGGACTAGGCAGAGTATCAATAAACGCCTCCCATACTCCAAAAAAGCCCTCTGTTCTCCTCTCCTTTTCCAACAATGTTTCTATCCAGTCCATACGAAACAAGAAATACAATTTCTCCTTAAATAAGGCAAATGGGGGAACTGAAGGACTTGTCCAGGTTTGTAATATTACCTTTTTGGCTGCCGAACATAAAATTAATGACAGTTTTTTAGAATGCCTATCAATTCTCTGACCATTTGGTAATATGCCAAAAAGGGCCCAATCAGCATTCAGCGGAATATGACTTAACAAGTGACGCTCCGCATATCTCTTAACCCACAGCCAAAACTGACGGATCAATGGACACGACCAGAGACAATGCACTATGTCAGCCTCTGGAATAGAACATCTAGGGCAACAGTGTGAATCCTTGACACCCATGTTAAATAACCTTAACGGGGAATAATATGTGTGGTGAAACAATTTTAAAAACATGTCAGTATACTGCGATGAAGGTATAACTCTCCTAGAGTAATTTAGTGCATCCAATAGTTGTTTGCAAGAGAGATGCGGGAACGATTGCACCCATCGAGATAATCCCGATTGAGATGACGCATGGTCTATGGGTACCTGTAGAAATCGATAATTATTGGAAATTGCCTTACCAACACTGGAGGTGTTCTGTAGCATAGTATCAAGAAGATTCATTTTATCCTCCGGTGTCAATACCCTATAAACCTTACTAGCATAGTACTGCACTTGTAGATATGCCATTTGATGCCCTCGGATAAATGGGTATTTCTCCACTGCCCTTGAGTATGTATATGGTCTTCCTGTGTTTCTATCCAGCACCTGACCCACCGAGGCCAAACCTTCCCTACTCCATAGTGTGAAGGGGTAAGATGCCGCACCGTCTTGAAACTCAGAATTTCCCAAAA
The DNA here is from genome assembly GCA_011038615.1 of Limnodynastes dumerilii. Lineage (NCBI taxonomy): Eukaryota > Metazoa > Chordata > Amphibia > Anura > Limnodynastidae > Limnodynastes > Limnodynastes dumerilii. Next base: position 110,612 of record WWET01000120.1, on the reverse strand, counting down.
AGGGGAGGAAGAGTGAGTGATGCGCATTAAGGTGGAGGCTGTGGCGCACCAAGTGCCACACCTTACGGGTGGACCACAGTAGGGGATTGTCCTTTAGGTCAATGGAAATTTCCTGATCGTGAAGATGAAGAAAACTAACCAGACTAACCCCTAATAGGAATCCGGACTCCAAGACTGAATTGGAATAGACATTACTCCCAAGTAACCAGTCTTTAACGATTCTAAGAAGGGCTGCGTGGTTATACGATGTAAGATTTGGGAAGTTAATCCCCCCATTTGTCTTGGACTGCTGGAGTTTTAGCAAACCAATTCGCGGTTTTTTCCCATTCCATATAAATTTCCTAAATAAAGTGTTTATGGATAACGTGTCCTTTTTTGTAATTAGTAGGGGAAGTGTATGAAGCAGATAGATGATTTTTGGGAATGAAATCATTTTAATAAGGTTGGCTCTTCCCAGGAAGGAAAGAGGAAGAGCCCTCCACCCGTCCAGCTCGTGCGACAAATTCCTAATGGCAGCCGACATGTTTAATTCATAGAGTTTTACTGGGTTTTTAGGAACCTTCACCCCCAAGTATGTGATAAAGTCCCCTCCCAACTCAAAGGGCAGGCCCACCGCCCACCCTGGTCGAACACAACCTTGACGGAAGGAAAGGGCCATAGACTTGGACATGTTTACTTGAAAACCCGATATGCTACCATATTCATGAAGAAGTTCCAGGATAGGCCCAAGCGAAGCCCGAGGGTTCCCTATATACAGCAACACATCGTCCGCGAACGCAGAAACTTTGATGCTAGAGGAACCTATTTTGATTCCCTCAAAAATCCGATGGCTCTGCAGAAGACGGAGGAGGGGGTCAATTGCGATATTGAATAAGAGGGGAGACAGGGGACACCCCTGCCTAGTCCCTCTCTCCATGATGACCGGGGAGCCCTTGGTACCATTTATTAACAATTGTGTGATAGGATTAGTGTAAAGGAAGCGAATATAATTTATAAAAATAGGATCGAATTGCCTAATCTCGAGCACCGCAAACATATGTGACCATAGAACAGTGTCAAATGCTCGAGTCGTGTCCAGACTTAAGAGCATATTATCCGTTTGTTTATTGGGAAAGGAAGCTATAGAGGCTGCTATAGCCGACCTGATTGCTTTCACCGATTGCCTACCTCTAACAAAGCCCAGTTGGTGCTCTGTGAGCACCAATGGCATTATCGTCTGTAACCTATTAGCCATTATTTTCCCCAGAATTTTGTAATCGACGTTAGTGAGAGAAATGGGTCGATAGGACTCTAATTTTTGGGGGTCTCTATCCGGTTTTGGGATAAGGGAGGTAAAGGCTAAGTTAAAGGAAGGATAATTAGGCCGGTCTTTCAGAATACAATTATACAATGCAAGTAAGCTGGGGACCAATTCTGGTTGCAATAATTTATAGTATTCACCCGAGAGCCCATCAGGACCCGGGGACTTATGTAATTTGAGGGAAGAGATTACAGCATTAAGTTCATTGGTTGTGATAGCAGAGACCAACATTTCATTGTCCTCATGGGAGATATGTGATAGATCAGCTGACTGGAGAAGTCGGGTTTGTAACGACTGATCGGGGGTGGAAGATTTATATAGTTCCTCATAATAAGCAGTGAAATGGGATTGAATATCCTTAGTATTAGTCAAAATATGATTAGTATCTCTACGTCTCACTGCTGTAATATAAGATTTTTTAGCCCAAGGCTTGGAGAGGGTCGCTAATAATCTCCCAGTCTTGTTGCCCCATCGGAAGTATTTGTGACGATTATGATCTATACTAGAACGGGCCTGAGTAGTTAAGAAAGCCTCCAATAGGCGTCTAGCCTGCACATATGTCTGGAAGGTGGCATCTGAGGGATCTAAAGTGTACAAATCAAAAGCCTCAGTCAAAGTATCACGGAGGGAATTATACTGCAGAGTATTCTGACGCTTCTGTTTCGCCACATATTGAAGGATGTGCCCCCTCATGACCGCCTTAGAGGCCTCCCAAAGTAGCACTGGGTCATCAATATG
>WWET01000120.1:87496-97964 GCA_011038615.1 Limnodynastes dumerilii | reverse complement strand
TTTGGTTTGGTTTCAATTGCGGTATTCACAAAGATGCGATTTTACAGCGATTTAAATCAAATCACACGAGTTGCTGCAATTTTGAAACCACCTCGATTAGACCTTTAAAAGATTTGCAGCAACTCGCGGGAGTAAAAAAAAAAACAAAGTGCTGCATGGTTGAAAGCCTTAGCCATGCTGTGCTGATAGAACTACACGGCGGGGACACACTCCTCTCCTTCCGTGGTGCTGCTCCTAATGACCATTTGGTCGCTAAGGGGCAGTGTTTAATATAATAGATGACGTCAGAAACGCTAGAGCACCATTGTAACTGACGTCATCTATTATATAAAACACTGCCCCCTAGCGACCAAATGGTCATTAGCAAAAGCACCGAGGAAGGAGAGGAGCGTGTCCCCGCCGTGGCAAGTCCAGAAGAGCCCAGAGAACCGGACGAGTGACTCCAATCAACGGGAACCCAGACTCCAATCAAGTGCAGAAGTTTCAGCACATCCAGCAAGGCTTCCCAAGACAGATGACAGCAAACGGTGAGTGCCCAAAACTTTAATTCTTTTACAACGACACACACTGCATTCACACACTTACGATAGGAGATGGTGACCACAGGAGGTAAGTGCACACATTAGGGAACATAATTAGTTAGGAAAAATGTATTTTTTACATCCACACTTACTGTAATGTGTTAATGTATGTTTTGTGCACACTGTCTTTTTTTTTTTACACACACTACACACAGCGCAGTATGATTAGAAGCCTTACCATGCTGACGCTGATATTACTACAAGGCTAAGCAATGCTTAGCCTTGTAGTTCTATCAGCACAGCATGGCTAAGGCTTTCAACCATGCAGCACTACACACCCAAAAACATGTCAAGTATATTGACATGTGTTTTTGAGGTTCAGGGACGGCCGCTTACATTAAAATTGCACCTCCCAGGATGCAATTTTTTTTTGTGATTTCAGGTCGCACTAAAGGGGATTTCTTCAAATCGCCTTTAGTGAATACCACAATTTTTTTTTTCTATGTTTAGAATGGGGTGGTGTGTATGTTTTTCTGTGTATTACAGGGGATGCAGTGTGTGTCTCTGTGTTTTACAAAGGGTGCAGTGTTTGTGTAAGTGTATGTTACAGGGTGCAATGTGTGTGTGTCTGTGTGTATTATAGGGGGTGCAGTGTGTTTGTGTGTATTACAGGGGGTGAGGTGTGTGTGTATTATAGGGTGCAGGGGTGTGTTTGTTTGTATTACAGGAGGTGCAGTGTGTGTATGTGTTTATTACAGGGTGCAGTGTGTGTCTGTGTATCACAGGGTGCAATGTGTGTCTGTGTGCAATACAGGGAGTGCAGTATGTGTATTACAGGGGAGCAGTGTGTTTCTGTGTGTATTACAGGGGGTGCAGTGCGTGTGTGTGTGTCTGTGTATTACAGGGTGAAATATGTGTCTAAGGGCCTGATCAAGACCTACGCTCGCATGCGAGCTAACACTGATCGTAAGCGTAAAAACAGCAGTAAAAACACACTGCGCATGCGCATAGTGACAACTTCCGGTCGTACCAAAGACCTTTTTGTAGCGGCGATTCTGGCGTCCGTATTGTTTGCGTTTTTTCCGACGACGGGGAGTGTTTACAATACAAAGTTAGTACGGACGCTGGAGTTAAGGAATGTAGGCTGGGGGAGCCATTTAAATTGTACAGTATGGGCGTGTTAAGAGTCGTTTATATGCACTGAACGTACGGACGGCCACGGGAACGAACACAAAAGTTAGGGCAGGGTTTGCCGAGCGTATGGATGCTAAACTAGGTACGAGCAAGGGGAGTACCTATTGCTGTGCATCGGTGGTACATTCGGCGATAATACGCTACGCGCACGGCGATAATACGCTACGCGCACCAGCGTAGGTCTGGATAAGGCCCTATGTGTATTACAGGGTGTGTTGTGTGTATTACAGTGAGTGTCTGTTTGTATTATAGCATGCAGCGTGTGTGTATTAAAGGGTGAGTGTGTAGTGTAAAGGGTGTAGCATGCAGTGTGAGTACCTGTGTGTATTATAGGGTGCAGTGTGTATATCTATGTGCATAATAGGGTGCTGTGTGTGATAGAGGTAGGTATACTGTATTATGGGTTACATTGTTTGTGAGAGAATGTATTATGGGGTGTATGTTGCATGTGTGTTAGAGAGGATGTATTATGGGGGGAAGTATGGCAAGAGCAAATCTTTGAAACAGAGCACCTGTTCACAAGCTCAGATATTGAGCTGAAACACAACCTGTTACCTTATTGTTTACAAGGCTATGGTTGTGTTTGGTAAATGTAATTAACTTTTGAGATGAGTTCACTATAAAGGACAACCTGATCTCTGACAAAACACAGGTTGCTTTCTTTAAAAGTTTAGTGTGGTTCATCCAAAAGTAATGTTTTTCCAAAATAAGATCCTTGTGTACTGTATAACCTTTGAGTAGTCTCATATTGTGTATTTCTCTGTTTATAACATCAGTTATTCATATACAGTAAAGTATTAGATAAAGGGTTAGCTATAGACATAGCTTATCTAGATTTTAGTACAGTAGTACAGTAGTACAGTAGAACAATTTAAACATGCTTGGGATAAATATAAGGGTATCCTAAATTGTAACCCCAATTGAGGGTAAATAGGGTCTAGGGTCAGTATAGTTTTCAATAAACAAATGGGCAGACTAGATGGGCCATGTGGCTCTTATCTGCCGTCACTTTCTATGTTTCTATGTTTCTATGTAGTAAGGCTTTTTACACTGTGCGACATGGCAGACTGTTAAATAAGCTGGAATCTTTGGGATTGGACTTAAAGATAATTGCATGGATATGATCTTGGTTACAGGATAGACAAGAGAGGGTTGTAGTAAATGGAATCCCTTCTGGGGATGGTAAGGTAACCAGTGGAGTACCCCAGGGTTCTGTACTTGGACCAGTGCTATTTAATATCTTTATAGGTAATATTGCCTGTGGTATCGAGGGGAAAATATGCCTTTTTGCAGATGACACAAAGATATGTAAAAGGGTTGACATGTCAGGAGGGGTACACAAAATGAGGGATGATCTAGGTAAACTGGATAAATGGTCAAGAGTGTGGCAACTGCAGTTTAATGACAAAAAATGAAAAATTGTGAACTTGGGGCACAAAAACCCAAAGGCTTAATATATCATTATGGGAATTCCATTAGAAACCACTGAGGAGGAGAGGGATCTAGGAGTCATTAGTTCATGTAACTTAAAGGTAGCCAAGCAATATAACAAAGCAATGAGAAAGGCAAGTCAGATGCTTGGTTGCATAGGGAGAGGAATTAGTAGCAGAAAGAGAGAAGTAGTGATGTTCCTTTATAGATCGTTGGTACGACCTCACCTAGAATACTTGTTTCAGTTCTGGAGGCCATATCTCCAGAAATACATAAATACATTAGAGACTGTGCAAAGAAGAGCAACTAAAATGATCCATGGTATGTGTCACAAAACATACCAAGAAAAGTTAGAGAAACTAAACATGTATAGCTTGGAGCAGAGAAGAGAGAGGGGGGATATGATAGCAGCTCTAGAATATATCAAGGGTTGTGACCAGCTAGAGGAGGGTGACATTTTTCAAAGGAAAAGTTGTAATAGAACATGAGGGCTTATAAACTAGAGTATATAATATAAACTGGAGGGTAGTAGATTTAAGGAAATGTGTGGAAAAATGACTTCACTGAATGGGTGATAGATAAGTGGAATATCCTACTATCTGAGGGGGTTGAGGCTAACACAGTAGTACAAATACATGCTTTGGATAAATATAAGGATATCCTAAATCTTAAACTAAATTGAGGGTAAGGAGGGTCTAGGGTCAGTATAGTTTTAATAAACAACTGGGCAGACTGGATGGGCCATGTGGCTCTTATCTGCCATCACTTTCTATGTTTCTATGTTTCTAAGATAATATACAATAGATTGTAGTTTTAATCCATGGCTTTGTTTTGTGTTATAGTTTTTATTCATTTATATATTTTTTTAAACTTGCAAATAAAAATGTATTGCTATATATTAACAATGGACCGGATTCACAGAATGCAAAAATACGCATGTGAAACCTAACTGCATGATTCACACACACACGTACCTCAACCTTCCGACCGATTCACGCAGGAGTCCACCGCTAGCCCCGTATGCGTAGTAGTGGGGCAAGACACTTAATGCAAATGAGCTCCACACGGACTACTAATATACAGTATGGGTGTGCCAATGCAGTTACAAAAGATTCCCAAGCATGGGAAAAGTTAGGGTAGCCCATGACCACTCGTAAGTTGCTGTAGCCTGTCGTACTATCAGAAAGTCCATGCGTTTATACAAACTTCAAGCAGCCATCAGCTGCTGTGTAATGTTTATAAAGGCACATGTGCGATTAATTAACTCACATAATGCTGACTTTATTTAAGCATTTGGTAAAAGCTAATAAATTAATGAATTTAAACAGTGACAAGGTTGAGTTTCATGTTAATAAGTATATATTTTAAAATAATGATAATTGCAACATCAGATGGCAAATAAATTGTAAAATTTCCCTTGTTAAACCATGAAGCAGATTTTAGTAGAATTAAAAGTTTAGATAATTTTCTGTGATGAAAAATGAATGGCTGAATCGCTACATAAAATAGTACCCACATTTACACATGGTTCAAGGCCTATATACTAGGTACTATACTATTTCTACGTACGGCATACTTACACACACGGAAAAACGCGATTGAGTGTGTGGGTGTGCTTAGCTGCTTATCCTTGCATCGCACTTGCGTATATTTACGATGTGTATTTTTAGGTAAGCACGCAATTTCAATCATAAGTGTGAATCAGGTCCCTATATTGTATAATAATATGATTTACAGTATGGTGAACAAATATAGAGAACAAATACTGTTTCCCAGCATTATCTAACAGTCATACTGCTGATTAATACAGAACCTGGAGGTCTGTTAGTTTATGAATTGACTACCATCGCTGATTGCTATATGAAACCATTATTAGAACTGAATAAAGAAAAACGTGAGGGCTACAGCAGAAAAATTGTAAAACTTTAACCTCGCAGTGAAACAAGTCTCTGCAGTATATTAGGTAAATATTAAATAAAATGAATAGTAGAAATGAGCCACTAAACTAGCACAATGCAGCCCAGTAATAAACAGGCTATGGGGCCTTTGGCCTTTGGCCAATAAGAACCTTGGTGGCTTCCTAGAGATAATAGACCAAAGTAATAACTTCCCGTTTTACCCTTGATGGCTCATACCAGTTATTATAAAAGTCTTGCTCCTATTAACCGCCTGTCATGCAAAAAATAAATAAAAAATAAAATCCTTTTCTATTAGTTTTGCATTAAAAGTACAGAAACCTAAACAAATGTATTTTAAATGCAGTGGTTTGCAAAATACTGTGTTTCTGCAGGATATTTTACATGCTAGAGCATTGCAAAAACCAATATCTTTCATATCAGAGTTTCTGGTGATTTGATGCATAGTGCTAATCCATTTCTCATGACTTTTTAAGTTTAACGTTGGATTTTGCTATAAAAATTAAACATTTGTTTGGCAAGCTCTGCTTCTGTAGCTGCCAACACGAAGCTAATTGCTTAATGTTCAAACACAAATCAGGAAACTCATAATTTCTAAAAAGCATTGTTTCAAAAATGGAACATTGAAGACTATACAGCCTCTCTTTGTGGGTTCAAGTCTTTTATCTCTTTATGTTAAATTCCTTGTTAAGTTTTTAAAACAAACCGACACTTTATATTTCTGTTTTCAGGGGTTAGAGCGCGGCACAGATAATCCTTTCTTCTGTCCTCTATTACATTCTCTTTGCTGATTGTATGAAAGGATTTTCACACACCTTATATTCATATTCAAAACCATGTGGAAAAGTCTGCATATTTCTGAAGCAAGCCTGTTTAATAAAATAATGAGACAGAGGATGTCTGAGAGATACAGACTTTGCCTTTTGATATTTATGTTTGCTTGTCTGCATCTCTATTTTGCTCTGTTAAATACTGAATAAGATTGTGGACAGACATATGAGGTCCTTTCAGATGCTTATTACTATTTTATTGTCTATAACAATATGCTAAAATAATACATCTGCATAATTTGTGTGTGTGTGTAGGTCTAAAAAATAAAAGTTACATACACTGGGCCAGACCTACGTTCCCTTTACGTTTCAACGCGCAGAGTATTTACGCTTTCGTAATTACTCTGCACTCCCCTCGGCCGTACGTATTTTTGCCGTTTTACGCTATCCTAACCCTACCTTAACTTTTCTAGATTTAACTCCTGCTTGCCGTAATGGCTGAACGAACTTACGCTCCTAAACGTGCCCATACTGTACGATTTAAATGCATCCCCCCACCTCCCAAGCGTAATTACGGGTGTTGTATGGCTGGCACTCCACTTCGTTCATGGTTACACTCTTGATACTAGGATGGTACGTACGTTCAGAGTTACATGCCGTAACATCTGCCACACGCAAAACATGCAAAATAGCGTTTTTACTTTAGCTAGTGTAAATACGTTAACAGACGTAGCTCTGGATCTGGCCCATTGCAAATTACACCTCTCGTAAAATAATTGTCAAGTTTGCTGATTCACCTGCAATTGCTTCTATGTTCTAAGTGTAAGTAGAGAGGGCTGTTTTCTACCAGCCAATTCCACATTGGCTCTGCATTTGATTTCTCCTGCACCACTGAGGACAAGCAATTAAAGATCCCAAGGATGAATCCACAGCAGCAAGAGGTGAATATTTCTTCAATCCCAACCCAATCTTACCCTAATCCTCACCCTAACACTACATTTTTACATAAGCTTTTTTATTACCCTCTCTTCCCTGCAGTCTAACCTTAAGACTCCCCTACCCGCAGCCTAACCCTAAGATTCCCCATAGACTCCCCTTGTACACTCACCTGTACACTTTCCTGTTTTGTAAATACTAAATGGGTAAGTATGCAGAAAAATAAAGGACCCATTCATTAGTAGAACTTTCTAATTAGTAATATTTTTTTTCGAAATAGTGACAGGTGAAAGTGGATTTGGCTGTCTGTATTTTGAAAACACAATTTCCTTTGCAGGGAACGTGCCCCATTCCTCAAGGTTTTCTGTACTCTACCTCCTAAAATCCTGCTCCAACCCTGACAAAGGATATTTTTCTTCAGTAGAAACACTTATACCCAGTTAAAAACAGCTCTACAAATGTGGCAGTGTATTAATCAGTCTCATTAAATAATAAAACAAGTTTAAAATCACTTTTGTAGAAATATAGGAGATGCATGTCGCGCTTATAATCTGCTGCAGCAATAAAGAGTATCTACCACCTCTAAAAATACAGAACGATGGAATTCCCTGCACTGATATGGATGAGTGAATGCAATGAATCAATAAAAGGGTGTTTAATCTAAATATTTAAAAACCAACCTCTGAGGTGTATCTGAAGGGGTACTGAAGTGATATTTAAATCAACAATCCATTATACATGTATTATGACCAATAATGGTTAAAATCCCTGTGGCAGGCATACTTCTATGGAACGGATTCACAACACCACATTTTTTTTTAGTTACGTGCATAGATATCCGTTTTTAGCTACTATGCATACGTAGTAATTATTTTACGCTATCTACGTAGCTTTTCGTTACATAGATTGCGCACATGCAATCTTTATAAAGATAGTTAATCCAGTCCTATGACAGTAATACCACATCTCAAAACAATAGCAGAAAGAGTACTTCTCTGATTGATTCAATTAAGCATCCTGCATTAACAGAGCTGCAGGATTATTTTAGATGTAGGAATCTACCTACCCACTTTATTTAAACTGTGTATATATAAAAAAACGAAAATCTTCCAGCGCTCTGTTAAAATTAAATATGTAACTAACAGCAAGAATAAAAATGTGGCAGTTTAATTGATTAATAAAACTGTCCAAAAAACATTTAGTTAATAAATTTAAATAGTAATAAAAGTGTGCAGATAGTCTCTGGAGAAGTTTAAACTTTTAGGATAAACTTTGGTGTCTTCTGCTTTATCTCTTCAATTATCACTTGAAAACAGGAAGAAAAAAAAGGAAAAAAAGTAATTTATTGACACATAACATACACTGAAACTGTGTATTTATAAAAAAAAATCACAAACAACCATAAACAGCTCAACAACCCTCCCCCTTGTACCGGACATCCAGATGAGACAGATAGAACTCAGTTCCCTCTTCATAGGCTCAAAACGCGTTAGTGGTGAGATCCACACTACTACCAGACTCATGCATGTTCCTCCCCCAGTCTGATCTGAAGGAGCGGAAACCCGGACCGATCCGAGGGAACTGAGTTTTATCTGTTTAATCTGGTTGTCTGGTAAGCAGGGGGAGGGTTATTGAGCTGTTTATATTTGTTATTGATGGTTTTCTTTAAATATATCACTTTCAGTGTATGTTATATGTCAATAAAATACTTTTTATGGGACATACTGCACCAATTGTTTCTTTTCATTTTTTCTCCCTGTTTTTAAGTGATAATTAAAGAGATAAAGGGGAAGATGCCAAAGTTTATTCTAATGGGTCTCTGCTTGATGTTTAGTGTATTACTTTAAGCATGTGTCATTGGGGCATATTTATACCCTTTGGCCAGTGTCAGAATAATCGTTACTTCGTTCGTGGTTACACTCTTGATACTAGGATGGTACGTACGTTCAGAGTTACATGCCGTAACATCTGCCACACGCAAAACATGCAAAATAGCGTTTTTACTTTAGCTAGTGTAAATACGTTAACAGACGTAGCTCTGGATCTGGCCCATTGCAAATTACACCTCTCGTAAAATAATTGTCAAGTTTGCTGATTCACCTGCAATTGCTTCTATGTTCTAAGTGTAAGTAGAGAGGGCTGTTTTCTACCAGCCAATTCCACATTGGCTCTGCATTTGATTTCTCCTGCACCACTGAGGACAAGCAATTAAAGATCCCAAGGATGAATCCACAGCAGCAAGAGGTGAATATTTCTTCAATCCCAACCCAATCTTACCCTAATCCTCACCCTAACACTACATTTTTACATAAGCTTTTTTATTACCCTCTCTTCCCTGCAGTCTAACCTTAAGACTCCCCTACCCGCAGCCTAACCCTAAGATTCCCCATAGACTCCCCTTGTACACTCACCTGTACACTTTCCTGTTTTGTAAATACTAAATGGGTAAGTATGCAGAAAAATAAAGGACCCATTCATTAGTAGAACTTTCTAATTAGTAATATTTTTTTTCGAAATAGTGACAGGTGAAAGTGGATTTGGCTGTCTGTATTTTGAAAACACAATTTCCTTTGCAGGGAACGTGCCCCATTCCTCAAGGTTTTCTGTACTCTACCTCCTAAAATCCTGCTCCAACCCTGACAAAGGATATTTTTCTTCAGTAGAAACACTTATACCCAGTTAAAAACAGCTCTACAAATGTGGCAGTGTATTAATCAGTCTAATTAAATAATAAAACAAGTTTAAAAACACTTTTGTAGAAATATAGGAGATGCATATCGCGCTTATAATCTGCTGCAGCAATAAAGAGTATCTACCACCTCTAAAAATACAGAACGATGGAATTCCCTGCACTGATATGGATGAGTGAATGCAATGAATCAATAAAAGGGTGTGTAATCAAAATATTTAAAAACCAACCTCTGAGGTGTATCTGAAGGGGTACTGAAGTGATAACTAAATCAACAATCCATTATACATGTATTAAGACCAATAATGGTCAAAATCCCTGTGGCAGGCATACTTCTATGGAACGGATTCACAACACCACATTTTTTTTAGTTACGTGCATAGATATCCGTTTTTAGCTACTATGCATGCGTAGTAATTATTTTACGCTATCTACGTAGCTTTTTGTTACATAGATTGCGCACATGCGTAATTAGTCTGATGCAGAGTGTAAAACTCTGCTCCAGCATTTTGTAAATATGGTAGACTTCATTTTAATGCGAAAGTGCCAGTTTTGAAGTGAAAACTGGCACTATTGCATTTAAATTATCTTTGCCATAGTAGAGAAAAGAGAAGAAAAGCAGAGGGAAAACAAGTTCTTAAATACATTGGGGAATGGCAATTTAATGACTGGACACACACACACACACACACACACACAGAAGGAGAGGCCAGAAAGATTGGCAAGATACCCAGAAGGAGGAGGCAAAAAGGCTAGCAAGACACGCTGATGGAGGAGGCAAGAAGGCTGGCTGGACACAAAGATGGAGGGGTCAAAAAGACTAGATGGACACCTGGATGGAAAAGGCAATAAAACTTGCTGGACACCCAGATAGGAGAACAATAAAACTGTCTGGACACATATGGAGGGGACAGAAAAGCTAGCTGAACACACAGAAGCTGGGGTAATAAAGTTTTCTGGAACCCCAGAGTAAGGAAGGGATAAGGCTGGCTTTAGGGTCACACACAGAGG
>WWET01000120.1:37309-62622 GCA_011038615.1 Limnodynastes dumerilii | reverse complement strand
AAGAAGGTAAAGGTAAGTTTAGAGAAGGAGAAAGAAGGTAAAGGTGGGAGTAGCAGAGGAGGCTGGGCACATAAAAGGGAGTATCAGAGGAGGCTGGGCACATAAAAGGGGGCACAAGAGGAAGCTGGGCATATAAAAGGGGGCACAAAAGGAGGCTGGGCACATAAAAGGGGGCATAAGAGGAGGCTAGCAATATAAAAGGGATACACGAGGAGGCTGGGCACATAAAAGGGGGCATTAGAGGAGGTTGGGCACATTAAAGGGGGCATTAGAGGAGGCTGAGCACAAAAAAGAGGGCAAAAAGAGGTAGCTGGGAACATAAAAGGGGGCACAAGAGGAGACTGGGCACATAAAAGAGGGCATAACAGGAGGCTGGTCACATACAAGGCTGCATGCATACCCTTTTTGGGGGGAGGGGTGGCACCTTGGGCTCTGCTAGGTCTAGAAATGGCACTGTTCATATCAGAAAATATCTTTGTTAGCAGGTGCATAAAAAGAAATGGTCTTGTTAACAAAGATATTTTCCAGTATGAATGTTCTTAATGTGTTCACTTTTTATTGATTAAATTACAAAAATCAGATGTTTGGATTATATTTGCAATGAGAATAATCCAGAAGAGTAACATATTGAACTGAACCTGCAAATTTAATCCCACTGTGGGTATCAGTGTCTAAGGGGTTGATGGAGCCTCATAACCATCACCCCCTTTGGTCAATTTCTATTATTGTGGTTATTTTATGTTTTAACTTTATCCTTTGTGCCTTATTTTATTATTTATTTTTTTATTTAACCGATTCGTGGGGGGAGGGGCCCGAAAAAAATTAAGTGTGACGGGCCCCAAGATTTCTGTTGCCGGCCCTGCGTACAGTAAGGGCATTACTTGGCTAAGCCCTCACATACAATCCTCAATTACAAATGAGTCCCTTATGCACAGGGGCATGTGGAGTGCAAGGAGTATATGGTCCCTCATCTGAGCACAGATAGCATTGTACAAAGCGTGTAAAGTGCTTTTTTTTTGTTATTCTTACCCTGAGGATCTAAAATATCGTTTGTTTTATTTTTTACTTAGCTAATTAGTCAGCTGTGCTAATTCTTTATGCAGTGGTAATTGGCTAGGCCACTCACTGTCTCTTATGTAAAGGAAAGTTATGCAGAAACTTCTAAAACTGTAACCTGCTGTTCGAAGCCTTTTTCTTCAAACATTGAATTCTACCCATTTAGTAGTTGTAACTTTAGTTTGAGCTGGATTAGTAGCAGAAAGTGTTAACGGTCATTCGTATGACCTCATCTAGAATTCTGGGCCGTATTCAGAGATCTGTTGAAAACGCGATCGCAAATAAACGCACGCACGTAGCAAGGGTCACCCACCAAAACCCCAGTCACTCCCCTCGGTAGTCCGTGCTCACCTTTATCTTTCCATGTGCATTCCCGTGCGTATATGTCCTCCGTACGTGCATGATAGCAGCGCCCATATTCCTTCATTAAAATTCTCACGTGCGTATTATTAAGTGGGAGATCCGAACATATGTATCCACGTGCGATTCACAAGTCCGTCCGTGAGGCACTTCCGTACATATAGTCTATGTGAACTATGTAAATAAAGTTACTACACATGCACAGTTGAAACGTATACGGACGGAAATCGCTGTGAAAACGGTTTTCTGAATACGGCCCTCTGTGTTTAGTGCTGGAGGCCATTTCCACAATAGAGACTGCACACAGATGAGCAACTAAAATGATACATGTATATAAAGAAAGACTAGAGCAACCAGATATGTACAGCTTTAGCAGAGTAGGGACAGGGAAACTTTCAAATATATAAAGAGGTGTAACCTGATAGAAGAGGCATGTTTCAAAGGAAGAGTTGTATTTACTTATTTATTTATTTATTTAAGGGCATGCATATAAACTGGAAGTTGGTAGGTTTAAAAGCAATGTGCAGAACAATTACTTCACTGTAAAATAACCTCCCATCTAAGGTCGTAAAGGCCAACACAGTATAACAATTTAAACATACATATGTACATACATATATATGTCCTCTGTACGTGCGTACATATAAATATAAATCTCATATAAATCTCAAATCAAACTAAATTGAGGGTGAAATAGGGTGTGGGTCAGTTTAATTTTAATTAAACAACTGGCAGTCTGGATGGGCCATATGGCATTAATCTGCTGTCATATTTCTATATGTTTTCAAGGCACCCCTTTTTTCTTTTAAGTGGTTGGCTGAAACAAGAGTTTTTGTGGATGCGGAATGCGGTTGCATTAAACTTTCTATCCAGATCTGGGTTTTTCCGCTAAGACATGCAACTCTGTATAGGACCCAGTAAAAAAAGGGCAGCAGTTGAATACCTGCATGCAGAGCATACGTGCAGGGGCTGCAGAAAATAGCACATTTGGTTGTTTTAAATTGATTTTTTTCTCTTAAAACCCTTTACAAATATATTGCATTATTATAATAATGATCATAATTAGTAGTAATATGCTGCTATTCAGCCATAAAATGAAAAAAGAAAAACATGTAGTTTACTGTATGACCTGAGCATCTCAATTTCATAATTACTGCATTCATTCATAAAACTCATCTTTATTTAATTTTACTACAGGAAACAGTTTATTTGGCCATTTTCCCATTGAAAATAATTGGGTAAATCCAGACCTACGGGCTTGTTACGTTAGAACGTGCAGCATATTTACGCTACCATAATTTCTATTTCCTAGGCACTCCCCTCGGTCGTATGTACTTTGGCCGTTTTACGTTGCCCAAACCCTACCTTAAATTTTCCTAGCAGTTAACGTATGTTGACGTACGTAATGGATATACGTATGTGACGGCCATACCCAGCCCATACTGTCCAATTTAAATGCCTCCCTTCATGGGCATAGGGAGGGCGGTGAAGCGGAGCATGAGTTCCGGGCGCTGAGTAGCACAAGTGGCCCTGCAGGACTCCGGCAGCTGTTAAGTCTCTACCAGTCTGCCGGCTCCAGGTGCCCTGATTAGCAATCAGTGCATCTAGAGCTGGCAGACTGTCAGAGATGTAACAGCTGCCGGACTCCGTGTGTCAAGCGCTGCACAATTTATTTCTTTATTTATTAACAGGTTTTTATATAGCGCCCACAGATTATGTAGCGCTTTGCAATTTAACAAACAGTATAAACAACACTTGGTAATAACAGACAGATTGGGTGGGTAGGAGGGCCTTGGTCACAAGTTTACACTATATAGGACAGTGGGTTTGATACATAAGGGCAAGTGCTATATATCCAGGGGCGTAGGGAGGGCGGTGCAAGCGGAGCATGAACAGGAGGGGGTAGATGGTAAAGGGACTAGAGAAATGATAAAGAAAATGGAGAGGGGGAGGTGATGGATGAGAATGGGGAGATGATTATTTGAGAGGGGGAGATGATGAAAAAGTGGAGATGAATGGGGAGGGGGAGATAATGAAGAGGAGGAGGATGATGAAGGGGATATTGAATTGATAGAGAATTGGGAGGAAGGAGATGATGAGGGTATAGGGAAATGATAAAGGGGAAGGGGACATGATGAATGGGGAGGGGCTGATAATAAAGTGAATGGGGAGGGGGAGATGATGGGCCGGATTCAGATTGCGTACACGCGTGTAAAACCACGTGTACGCAATCTACGTTGAAAGACGTAAACGTAGATTGCGTTCCAAAAATTACTGCGCATGCGCAGTAGCACTTTTCACAGAACTCAATTGCATTGCGGCCGGAGCTCTGAATCCGGCCCCATGTGTGGATAGAGAAATGATAAAGTGGAAGGGGACATGATGAATGGGGAGGGGGTGATGATAAGGTGAATGGGGGGTAGGAGATGTTGAGGGTATAGAGAAATTATAAAAGGAAGAGAGAGGGGGAGGTGATGAAGGGAATGGAGGGGATGTTTTTTTTTAATTTATTTTTATTACAGATATATTTTATTTTGCTTTGGAAACCCTCTTCTAGATTAGCTGCCCCTGTGTTCTAGGTAAAATAACAGAAAGAGTACTGTGGGTGAACCAATCATTTCTTTGCAGCCTATCACTGAGAGAGGGACGGTAAGTTATATATATCTTATTTTGGTACATAGATTGTGTTCCATAGATTGTGTTGTATTAAAAGGTGGCTGGGTCCTGCCATCAATAATTTATAATCTGTAGGCAAATGCTACAGAGGGAAGTAAGTACCATATTAGAGAATTTTATTTTTAAGTGTAGGGACTAAATGAGGTAACCTTGCAGGCGGGCAGTCACATTTTCATTAAAATGTGCACTAAGATCTGTTTAAGTTTGTAAATATTTGATTGTTTAAAAAAACCAAAAAAATCTTGATGGCAAGAATTTATTAGTAATAACTATGTATTTGTAATAATCTAACTTTACAAATTGAATTATAATTATGAACTAATGACTAATTTTATTTAGATTAGAGCAAAAAAAGTGAGTAATTTAGAATTAAGAGTATATTGTTACAGAGACAACTTTTCAAAAGTTCTAATTTTCATTAGAGAAGTTTTAAGTAATAGTTATACAGGTCTTTGTTATTTAGCTTTTTGTGTAAAAAATATTATAAACAACTGTTCACATATTGTTTTGAGTCAATTTCAACTGTGCACCTCACTTTCTTTAGTTATGATTAATACAATGGACTCTCGCCAATATAGAAATTTCCTCTTTTAATCCTTTTAAATGCAGCATGCCCTCCCCCAAGTTGGCCACGCCCCTAATACAGCACTGGGGCGCTGCCACATGTCCGTGCTCCGGACACCATGGCAACTAGCTACACCTCTGCCTCCCTTCACCTCCATAGCATAATTATGGGTTGTATTGATGCCACTGCCCCTTCATTCGTATTTACGCTAATGGTAAGTATGTTAGGAGCTACATGGTGTAATATCTGCCACGCGCATGCGCAGTAAATACAAATAGCCAATTTGACGTCATCGGCTAGCTTAAATATGCTTGTGTACTTAGCTCCGGATTTGGCCAAATGTGTACCTTCCACTTACACCATCACCTGACATAGTTAATAAAGATTGATTTTGAAAGAAGTTCAGCTACAACTGACAACTACTGCACCCAGCTAGCTTGTAAAGCAACGATTGGGAGAAATTCTATGCTGTACTAATGTAAAAGGTCACATAAGTATAGACCAATCTCTTTTGTGCACTGACTTGAGATCTATCCCTGCAGCGCTTCTTCTGAGTTTAGTTCCAGCCAGCAAGTGTGGCTTTTCCACACTGACAGCATAGAACAGCATCTCTCTACAGCTCTTTTGTCAGCGAGCATGTTCTCTAATAAATCTTGGCAGTAAAGAAGTATTGTTTTTACTTACATGAATATGGATTGTTTCTCTTCCTGTCTCATGTTGATTCATTCAGTGTTGTAATTCTGTGGAGAAAATGAAGAGTGAAGGAAGCTTCCATTACACCATAAAAATCTGGACTGGGGCCACATATCCTTCTGTTTGCCCACTTATAGATGCAAAGGGCATGATTCACACCTAAGAAGCTGCTGCTTCTTTGGTGCAGATTTTTAAGTACAGAGCCACTGCACATACATAGTCATATAGACTACACAATGTACATAGTGGTCTCATACGTATATTCACTACGCCTGGTCTTTATAGACAGCACGTAAGGATTTAAGTATAAGAAGGAGTGCCAGTGCCACCTCTGGGAAAAGTGGGTAGGAGGAGGTATGGTAAGCAGCCGGGGAGAGCGCGGCAAGGTAACATATGCGCACATTTTCCTTTTTAAGAAGGAAAATACATGCATTTACTTAATATATGCCTACGGCACTCTTAAATGTCATTAGGCTCCTTAAAACTAGGTTAGCTCAGTCTTAATTGTGAATCCGGTACAAAGTGGGTAAATGGGCTGTTTGGTCTGGAGGGCGTAACTTAGTTCTGTCCAATGGAATTTGTACAGTAAGGATGTGATCACCCTCTTACGAGTTTATCAGCAGTCGTGAGTTAGGAGAGGAGAGTGACAGAAGGAGTTCACTCTCTCGTACAGATTTAAACACCTCTGCACATACAGAAAACTGTGCAAGGGGTGTGTGGATCTGGTCTAGTATTATTATTTTTTCTCTGGATCCTCCCATAAAACGTCGAGAGGACCCTTACATCATACCCTTACTTTAAAAATTTAAACTATCTCATTTCCAGATCTCTGTCCACAACACATGTACCCTCTCTTCACTACAGATCTCCCTGCCTGACCCCCTCCCTCCATTACACATCTCCCTCCATTACACATATCCCTGTCTATCGCTTATCCTCCTTTTTTTACATCTCCCTACATCCATTACGGGTATGGTTTGCTGGTCTGATACGCCGATTTGTGACACATCTTTTTCCAGCAAACCTGGTACAACTGCAGAGATTTCTTTGCAGTCTGAATTCAGAGAACGTGGATACCACAAGAAATCAGCATCCGAATGCTCCAAAGGTAACAGGTGAGATTTTCCCCTAACCCTCTCCTTCTATTACCCTAACCTTAACCCTCCATGTCCCACATACTAACAGTGGGGCATATTCAGAGATCCGTTATTTAAAAGTACGCAATTATATGCACGACCGAAGCAAGGAAACACCCACCACCAACCCCGACAATCCCATCTCCCAGACGTGCGGTCTGTGACTTATGAATCCATAGACCACTCTAATCTTTCCGTGTGTTCTTATGTGCGTATAAGTGCTCCATCCGTGCCTCCATGCGTTCATTTAAATGCCTCTCCCCACCCACTTTTATGTTAATTTTCCCGTACGTCTGATTTCCGTGCATAGATCCCCAAATGCGATTCACATGCTGACACAACAGTCCCAGCCCCAGCCATCATTGGTGTCAGTGGGAGACGTCCTACAGCAACGCTGGCAGGCTGAGTTACAGAAAAGCAGCCAATCAGAGCTCAGTATAGGCAGCCAATCAGAGCTCAGCATAGGCAGAGAGCAGGGAGCAGTCAAGGTGCTGTGGTGACGCATGGTGAGGGGGCGGCCCTCGATTTGCTGACACCTGACTGAAGTTTGGCGTGATGACGGCGTGGACGGTATTAAGGTTTGGGGTGTCACAGGTTAGCCACTATTCCTATTTAATAGTCTATGACCACGTTTCATTACATTCCAGGCTATCTTTTGAATGGACATGCACTGAGACTGCTCTCTCACCCTGACGACGGCACAAGCCGAAACAGCTTTCGGTGCTGTGAGCATGTCGAAAGCCTTGCATTGTGATTTAAGTTGCTTGTCACCATCTGATATACTGTGGTTATTTTGCATTGTGGCCATTTGGATTCTTGTACATTTAGGATTGTCTCATTGGAAGATATTATGGACATTATGGATATTGTTTATATTACACGAGACATCTTTTCCTATTGGATTATCCAAGAGCAATTTCTTTGTATGCTTTACCACAGTGGACATTTATGCCTTCTCATCACATTTGTACGATTCAAGGAAAGTTGATAATATGTATATATTTCTCCTCATGTGCAATAATAAATTCTAATATTTTTTGAATATAATAAGAGTGCCGGCATGGTATTATTTATACCTGTTTGATCTATTACTTCATCTGCCGTGCACCTGAAAATTTAGCTGTGCTTGTAGTGAGTGCCTGCTTAACCATCTCCGGTGATTTTCTCTTTCTGTGTATCATTATATATATATATTAATTATACCTATATCGCTATAGTTGTGTGTGTATATATTTATATAACACGTGTATATATATATATATAGATACACTCGCCTGCCCATTCCCTCGCCCCTGCCCATTCCCTGTCCCCCTCCTCTGCCCATTCCCATTCCACCTCCCCTACCTTTTCCCCTGCGTCTGAGGCATCGACGCCAGGGAGACCCTCAGCAAGACAAGGCTCTTGATTTCAAGGGACACCAGTGGGTTTCTGTGAGTATATTTTTTGTGTTACAATATTAGATTGGTCCAATAATGCATTACATTACTGGATGTTAAAAGGAATTCATAACAAAAAGGGATGTTTTTTTATTGGCACTTTTAAGGACATGTCACGTCCAAAGCTGCAGAAACACTATATAGTTATGTTGTATATAACATGAAACATCTGGCTGTTGTAATGAAAATGTTGTAATGACTAAAAGCAAATCACCATAGCAATTGCTGTTATCCATCCGTTAGCAGATTAGCATTATAAAACCAATACATTTGTGAGAATGGAGAAGTAAATTGTAAATGTTCTGCACATTTAGTCATAATAGAGCAACTGCACATATAAATCCATAAACAGTATGACAAAAAACTACTGAAGACAGAAAAGCCTACAGTGATTCTCTCCAGTAATATTTTCCATATTAACATATTTTCCAATATTAACATATGAAGAGAAAAATTAGGCCCACGTGTATACTGAAATCTGCTTCTACAAAAGTAACTACTATATCTATTTCATAAGGGTAAAAAAATATAAAAAAATAAATACAAACTACCAAACACCAGTAACCATATTTTAAAACATGATATATTGCTGTAAAGCATGAGCTCTTGAAACCCTACCAAACCTCTCAGGGTAAATAGCTCAGTAAAAGAAAAAAGTATACAGGAGCAACATAGTGTAGTATTTTTAACACACAAAAAATGTATTATAAAGTAGATAAAATATGCGTACATAAAATCAATAAAATACAGGCATATATGAGAACAATGTCTCAATATAGTATAAATACCACTCAGGCGGAACAGCAACCTCCTCCTAGAAATTGAATTGAACTGGCGCCACCTGGTTATTGCACTTTTTCCTGATTATATATATATATATATATGAGTGATTTAAACCTGCTAGGCATGCAGTCAAGGAGGCACAGTTGACCACACCCCTGTTGTGATGGCGTCACGGCAGCACAATCATCTCTGTTGCTGTACCGGGGCCCAAAATTACCCTTGGCCGCAATGCTCATTATGTGCATGTCAAGCGAGGGCATGCATTTGGTTGCCCTTCAAGATATATCTTCTATGTTTCATAAACCATACACATAAAGTTCTAGTGGTCCTTTCTTTGTACTAAATGCCACAACAGCAAGTAATTAGGTAGATGACATATGTGGTCTTACAGTTAATATAGCAGGTCTTACAGCAATTGCCTGCTTTTTACTGGCTGATTTTATAAGCATTGTATTTTCAAGCATCTAAGAGTTGTTACTGGAGTTTGAACTGGATTAGGGCTGCATTTGGGCCCATTTAAATTATTTGTGTGATTTTGTTATTGTAGTAATGTTTGCTTCTCCAATGTCTGGTCTTGTGCATTGCAGTGGTTGTGATGCTTTTGTTTTGCGTAGAAACAATTTGGAAATTTGGGTGTTGTGCAATTTGTCAGAAAATTTCTTTTTTTGCAGGATGAGATAGTTAGCATAAATGGTAAGATATGCAGGATGTCTGTATCTTTGATGCCACCATTGCCTCAGAGAGTTAGGGTGGCTTGCTGGGTGGACTATAGTGAAGAATGCTAGTAAGAAGGTTCCAGTTGCACAAGGACACATTGCACAATCTGTGCCCTTGCAATACACATATATAGCACTTGGAGGGTTGGAGTGCATTACAACAGGTAATGTAGAAAATGAGGTGTTCAGGGAACCTGATTGCGGGAAAAGTGAATCCCTGAGAAGGACTGCACTTCTTGTGGGGGATTCTATCGTTAGGGGTATCCAGTTGGAAAGAGGTTCCAAAATTAGGAATCCGGTGAAGTGGTTTCCTGGAGTTACAGCTCCACGGGATAAAAAGCGCATTTTAAATATTATAAAGACAGCAAGCAAGGAAAGGGAGGTTTATGTCATTATCCACCTTGGGACAAATGACTTGGCCAATGCTGGAGTTGTGGCTGTTATAGATGAATTTAGAAATTTGGGAAATGCTCTTAAGCAGGTGGCAAATACTGTTAGTTTTTCTGAAGTTCTGCCAGTACTCAGATTTGAAGAAGGTAGAATGATGCGCATTAGTGACTTCAATCTGTGGCCTAGGAAGTGGTATCACGAGGAAGGATTTGGGTCCATAAAACATAGTCATGCCATCTGGCAAAACAGAAACCTGTATTAAAGGGATGGCTTACACTCATCATCTGTGGGATCATATATCCTAATACCCCTTTTACATCACCAAAACCTGGATCTCTGCAAAATCCCGGGTATTTGGTGGTGATGTGAAAGGTGCACTCCCGGTCGACCCGGGTCGAGATTGGATGGAAAAAACGGGCACCGTATGATGACATCATCATATGCTGCCCTTCTTCAGACTTGGAAATGGCAAGAAGAGATGCAGGAGCTGCTGAGCATAATGGCTGAGGAGGGGATAAGTGAGCAGATATCGGGGACGGTGAAGGATGCCCATATTTAACACAACATCACTAAAAAAACTTAAAGAAAGAGGAATTGCAAAAACTCAACAAGTGGTGAATAAATTGAAGTCGTTAAAAAAACAATTTACTAAATCAGGTTTTTCACATTGCAACCCGATTGGATGGAAAAAATGGGCAGCGTATGATGACATCATCATATGCTGCCCTTCTTCAGACTTGGAAATGGCAAGAAGAGATCCAGGAGCTGCTGAGCATAATGGCTGAGGAAGGGATAAATAAGCAGATATCGGGGACGGTGAAGGATGCCCATATTTAACACCACATCACTAAAAAAACTTAAAGAAAGAGGAATTGCAAAAACTCAACAAGTGGTGAATAAATTGAAGTCGTTAAAAAAACAATTTACTAAATACAACGACAGCAGAAACAAGAGTGACAGTGGCCGAGTGACCTGGTGCTTTTATGGTTGTCTTTTTTCCTCTGAAGAAATTCCCTGGTGGAACGAAACGCGTAAGGACGGCAAAACTTATTGTCCAGTATCATCAACTGCACCGTTGCACCTGTATTTATTAGTATCCTGTAACCGCGTTTTCTATACGGTATAACAACATCCTTACATGTGAGTACTCACTGAAAACAGCCACCAATCTGCTTATATACAGACCAATTGGGATTGCTAACCACAAGCGTCTAATACCTGCTAGCTGGAGAACTTCACAAGCAGCATCACGTCCTGAGACCCCCGGATCTGGCAGTGTAAACAGCCGCCCAACGGGGTTGACTCGGACGGTAAGACTCTGCATAATCGAAGATCTACTTGGTGTCCCGTCGATCGCTCCAGCACATTGCGGATAGCCACGTCTCATCTAGACGATCTCCCTCAGGCAAGCAGATAATACGCTGATACAGTGCTTCCAGCAAAGCCTCCGTCACCTCATGCACGAGATTGCAGATGGTCGAAATCCCAACTCTGAACATGCAGGACATCGTGCGATATTCCCCGAGAGTTGCATACCACCACAAGACAATGGCTAGCCTCCTCCAGAGTGGAATGGGGATCCAGAAAGCTGTGGTCAGTCTGGTCAGCACTGGGGAGATGGCATCAAGCACATACTGAAAGGTCAAACAGTACATCCTGAAGTGTGCAATCCACTGATCCTCCTCAAAGGCTTCCACTGTGACACAGAAAGCTTCAGCATGGTTGCGATTTCGGGCCCACAAACTGCGGTTACTGAGGGTGCTGTAGCTCAGAATGGACATCCGAGTCTCCTTAATGTATGCACTTCTCTTTCACAAATATCGCTGTCATCTCTTCCAAAATCAACCAGAAATTGTTTCCTCACCATGCCACAATGAGCCATATGACACAATGTAATTAGCTGCAACAGGGTGTCATTTGCTGTCTCAAACAGCAAAATTATAAACAAAGCCATGGTCTCAGAGCTAGCAACTATTAATTCGTCAGCCATCGTCAAAATAATGCAGCTAAAATGGCCACCATGTACTGACATCATCATTGTTTGCAACAGTAAAGTCCCCTTTAAATGACATCATTTCAAGCAGCCAATCAGAGCTCATTTCTACAATGATTGACAGTTGCTTGACAGGGCAGACCCAGTAAATTCATTGGTGATGTGAAAGGGTCCGACCCGGGTATTTGGTGTTTAAAAAGGTGTCTTTTTTTTGACCCGGCATTTCTTTCTCGGAAAAATTCGGGTTTTTAGACCTGGGTTTTTCAGAGTTGGCGATGTGAAAGCGGTATAAGTGAGCAGTTTGAAGGCTTTGTTAGAAACCATTCAAACTAGGAGAGGGGGGAAGTGATACAAGTAATTAAAATAGCTGCTCACGCATCCAAGGAATGTTGTGTGGCCAGTCAATAATGACTGATAGCATAGCAACTAAGGGAAAGGAAAACAGAAAAAGCAATATAAACATATCAAGCAATAATAATAAATAGAAGAATAGGAGATTTATAATGCAACCTTTCAGAGCAATGTGCGCAAATGCTAGGAGTTTAGGAAATAAAAACTCTGAAATAATTGCAATAATGGCAAGGGATAATCTGGATAATGTGGGAATCACAGAATCCTTGTGTAATGAAAATCATGACTGGAACCTAGCTATCCTGGGATTAATTATTTAGGAAGGATTAAGTAGAAAAAATTGGAGGAGGCCTATTATTGTATGTAAAGGAAGGGTTAAATTCAACTTTGATAGAAGTACTGGAGACAAAACAGAGGCACTTTGGGTAACCATAGAAACCCAAGGGGTATTCTTTGTACTGGAGTAATATCTAGGCAACCAGGACAAGATGAGGAAATAGACAATGGGCCAGATCCAGAACAATGCTTGTGAGCGAATTTACGCGTGGCGGAGACGTAAAATCATGCTTTGGTAAGTACTGCGCATGCGCACCATAGAAAATACGCTCCATAACGTAGCGTAAATGTGAACATATGGACCATTCACATATGAGTCATGTAAATCCTTACATGTGGGCATGCCAATTTAACGTGAGTAAAAAATACGTCATAAATACGTTATGTAGGCGGGGTTTGTATTTAAATTGTACAGTAACGGCGTGCTTAGCTGCGTAAATACGTGTTACCCATACGTACGTGAGCGGATGACATCGGTTATGTAGGCAAAAGTTAAGGTAGGGTTTGGAAAGCGGATCTCGGACAAAATACGTACATTCAAGGGGTGTGCCAAGGGGAGTGTATAGAAAGTATGCGCGTGTAAATATGCTTCGCCAGTAAACGTATTGTAAGCGGAGTTCTGGATATACCCCAATGTCCTATTGCAAGACATTGCTAAAATGGCATTAAAAGGTGAAGTAATAATCAATGGAGATTTTAATATACCTGATGTATGGTATTGGTGACAGAATCTCAGAAGTAAGCATGGGTGAGAATGCTAGGATCCAGTGATCATCAAGCAGTATGGTTTAGTATAATGACTGAGAAAGACACGTACAAAACAAAGACAAGGGGGTTAGATTATAGGAAGGCGGATTTTGTAGAAATGGGGAAATGTGTAAGTTAATTTTAAGCAGAATGGAAGCATATTAAAGGAGTACAGGAGCAGTGGGGAAATGTAAAAAATGCATTATTAACAGCAACAAAACTTTATATAAGAAAGATTAGGAAAAAACCCCATAAAAAGAAACTCATGTAGAGTAAAGAGGGTATAGTAAGGCTCAAAACTGAGAGTGGGAGTCTTGTTGAGGGTGGAAGGGATGTGACAGATCATCTTAACAAGTATTTCTGTTCAATTTTCACAAAAGAAAGAGAGGGAATGGGACCACTTTTAAATGAGAAGGCTGTTAATACAAAAGAGAATATTACTATTGCTTTCACTAAGGGAGCAGGTATTAAAGAACTTTCAAAGCTGAAAGTGGACAAATCAATGGGGCCAGATGGAATACATCCTATGATACAAAAAGAGCTCTTAGAGGTGCTGGCAAAACCATTAACTGAATTATTTAACCAGACACTAATAACTGGGGTGATTCCAGAGGAGTGGAAAATAGCAAATGTAGTCTTTCTGTATAAAAATGGCAGTAGGGAAGAAGCATCAAAATATCAACCAGTGAGTCTAATATCAGTAGTAGGGACAGTAATAAATCACTGTTAAAGGAACAAATTGTACAATATCTTAAATCCTATAACTTACAAGATCCCAAGCAGCATGGATTCACTGGGGGAAGATCATGTGAAACAAATCTTATTGAATTTTTTGACTGGATCACTAAACTATCTAGATTTTAGTAAGGTTTTTGACACCGTTCCACATCGCAGACAATCATGGTTACAGGATAGACAACAGAGGGGTGTAGTAAATGGAATCCCTTCTGGGAATGGTAAGGTAAGCAGTGCAGTTTCCCAGGGTTCCATACATGGACCAGTGCTATTTAATATCTTTATAGGTGATATTGCCTGTGGTATCAAGGGGAAAATTTGCCTTTTTGCAGATGACACAAAGATAAGTAAATGGTAGACACACCAGGAGGCATACAGAAAATAAGGGATGATCTAGGTAGACTGTAGGAATGGTCAAGAGTGTGGCAACTGCAGTATAATGCCAAAAATGCTAAATTATGCCTTTGGGGCACAAAAACCCAATTGCTCGATATATCCTTAATAGGACTACATTAGAAACTACTGAGGCAGAAAGGTATCTAGAAAAAATTATTTCATGTGACTTAAAGGTAGCGGTAGCCAAGCAATGTACCAAAGCAATGAGAAAGGCAAGTCAGATGCTTGGTTTCATAGGGAGGGGAATTAGTAGCAGAAAGAGAAGTAGTGATGCTCCTTTATAGATCATAGGTACGACCTCACCTAGAATACTGTGTTCAGTTCTGGAGGCCATATCTCCAGAAAGACATAAATCCATTATAAACTGGGCAAAGAAGAGCAACTAAAATGGTAAATGGCCTGTGTTGTAAAACATACCAAGAAAGGCTAGAGGAACTAAACATGTATAGCTTGGAGCAGAGAACGGGAGAAGGGGGTTATGATAGCAGCTTTCACATATATCAAGGGTTGTGACCGGCTAGAAAAAGATGTAATAGAACATGGGGTCATGCATTTAAACTGGAAGGTGTTATATTCAGAGTAAATGTGCTAAAAAATTACTTCACTTAAAGGGTGATAGATAAGTGGAATAGCCTCCCATCTGAGGTAGTTGAGGCTAACACAGTAGAACAGTTTATACATGCTTGGGATATATATAAGAATATCCTAAATCTCAAACTTACTTAAGGGTAAATAGGGTCTAGGGTCAATATAGTTTTAAATAAACAACTGGGCAGACTGGATGGGCCATGTGGCCCTTATCTACCGTCACTTTCTATGTTTCTTTGTAATATAAGATTTGATCTTAAATTTTTGTTGTGTAGTGTGGGAACAAAACATTTTTTTGGGTTATAAACTTGTATGTGGAACATTGGACATGATGACAGGGGAGGAGTAACATGAGCTATTTAACTGTATTTAACTGTGTTTCTAGTGGAAGATCATTTAAGATGGCTATGAACAAGGTAGTCTTTTATTTTCTTGGTTTTCCTAAAGATTGTGCGAGGGTTCGCATCTAATAGTGGTTTCAGTATTTGATCCACTCTCAAAATTGAATAATTTTTACTAATAACTTTTGATATTGGGTGGGCTTATAAGTTTTATTGTGTAATAAATGATATGTAGTCTGCTCCATTTGCATCTGATTTTCGTTTATTTTCAAATAATTCTGTCCTCTGTATTAAAGCTTTTAAATATGCTTGCTCATATTGTTGTTTAGTTTAGTGAAATTCTGATTCAAGATTGTGCTCTGTTCTATAAAATACTCCATTCAGGAACAATTTCTCTGTACCCGGATAAATTGTCCTATAGGAATATTGTTCTTCCAGGCAAGGTTTTGACAGCTATTATAATGTTGGAAGAGGTCACAGTCTACCTATTTCTGCTAATTAGTAATTTTTAAAACTCTATCGATGTTATGTTTACTAAAGTTATGGGTAAATTTTAAACCATAATCGTTGTTGTTAAGCTGGGACATACAATTAGTGATTGTCAATGTATCGTGCATAGGAAACTAAGATTCACCCTAAAGGGCCCTTGCCAAATGAAATTATTTTCAAATGGAACATGTGGATGTTAGCATCACTAGGGTCAAATCTGGCTCCCATTTCAGTGCCTATTTGTTGGAAGTAAAAGTTATGATTAAAGATTTTAAAAATTTATGATTGAAAAACTAAATGAAGTCTTTAATGAATGCCCTGAGTTAGAGATCAATGCAGGAGTCCAAACTAAGGGTCTGATCAGAAATTTCAATTCCCCTTTAGTGGGATATGTTACTGTATAGGGAATCAACATCACATGTAAGAAGGAAGTAGTCATTTTTCCAGGCAATATTACCAATTAATTTGATAAGGAACGTAGTATCTTTAAGATTGGGTTTTAATTTGCAAACTAATGACTGGAGGTGGCAGTCTATAAAACTGAAGAGATAACTGGTCAGAGAACTTATGCCTGAATCAATGAGCCTCCCTTGCAGTGTTTTTTGGGATTTATCGATTGTGAGGAGGCAGTAAAAAATACAGGTAGTGGGATGCGAAAAAGATAGAAATTCAAAGTTATTTATATCGAAGGGGCCCTTCTCTTTGGCCACGATTTGCCATTTAAAATAAGATTCTTTGAATTTATCGCTTGAGTATTTTCTAGAAATTAGTGTCTTGTATTTATCTAAGGCATAATCATCCCTGTTCTGCACCACTACTCCTCCACCCTTGTCTGCAAGCTTTATTACAATGTTGGCATCCTGATCTAATTTTTGAATTGAAAGTCATTCTTGTTTGGAAAAACTGTCATTCAGGCCCTCTCTAGAACTTTCTAAGCAAAGAGCTTTAAAGTCTTGTAGTGTCGCCTGGTAAAATGTCTCTATAAAATCCCCTTATATTGCTTTGAGGTTCTGCATTATATTGGGATATCATAATTGTGTCATCTTTACTAGCACTACCCTCTGCTTGCAATGTCATCAAAGTTTCTATAGCAGCAAGCTCCTGATTGTATTTCGGACAAAGATTCCTTGTGAATTTATTAAGGTCAACATACAGCCCAAGATTTGTTTTGGTGGCAGGAGCAAACTTGAATCCTTTAAGGAGTAGTGTCGATTTATGAGTTGAAATATTACAGGACGATAAATTGTATATGTCTGATTTTAATGTATTTTCATTTTCTTGCTTCTGCTTATATAGTCTGCTCGCTCGTCCTCTACATCCTCCTTTCTTGTTTCCCTTACTCTCTGGGAAGTCTGTGTTAACAGGGTGTTGTTTTGATTCTCGGTTTGAATTGAGTGACCTTGCATTTACCTCACTATCCAGTTGTTGTAATTTGTGATTTACCCTTTGAGAGCTAGTCTCCACTGGTTTCAGCAGGGAGCTCTTCTGATTAGTGTTATTGGGCCAGATCCAGAGCTACGCTGGCCCGCTGTCCGTAAGCATGCCTAGCGTAGCTCTGGTGATCTCTGGTGCACTCCCCCTGTGTGATCGTAGTTACACTCAGTTATGCCAGCTGAAGGCTACCCTAACTTCAGCCGGGGTAACTGTGTGTAACTACGCTCACACAGGAGCATGACCGCCGAAACCCTGCCCTCAGTACCTAATTTCCCCTCCCTCCCCTGCCTACCTTCCGTAACTACAACGTAGTTACGACGCATCAGGCCCCTTCATCCGTAACTATGCTGTAGTTACGGACACACAATCCATGACTTCCAGAGCCATGGATTATGCCAGGCAACATCTGTCCGGCGCATGTGCAGAACGGCAAAAATGCCGTTCTTATGCATATGGCTGCCGTAACTACGGTGGCGGCCGTAGCTGTGGATCTGCCCCATTGACTCCAATAGGTTCTTTACCCTTATTAATGTCAGTTTTGTTTCTATTCCCTTTTTCTTATTTTTATTTGTATTTCTATCTTTGTCTGTAAAGTTTTGCCTATTAGGAAATGTGTAAGTTTCTTTCCTTTGTGAACATTTTCTATTGTAGGTTCTAACCTGATTATTTTTGTAATCATTTTGGTGTCTAAGAATGTTACAACATTGCTTTCTTAAGAGAAGAAGGTGAAATTTTATATCTTTTTAGATCAATTCCTTACTTGTTACCAAAACATCTCATAGATACACATAAATCAACTGCTGAAGTGCTCCACAGAGAAACAGGTAATATAAATCTAGAAGGGCTTGCAATAGGATTTCCTCCTCAAGACATTCAGTGGGTTTCCAGAGAGACACGTTTAGTAACACCCTCTTTATTAACAGCTACTGTACACTCTTTAAGGGTATGGGACAGAAGGATGATACTATTAAAAATAATTTCAGATCCATTACCAGCTCTTTCTATTAAAGCATTATCTAAACTAATCCCTAATCTCTCTTTGTATAGTTGAAGTCAGAAGGGTATCAACTCTATCGAAGATATACTGACTGACACATCCCTTGCACCCTTTTCCCATTAACAAATAAACTTTGGTCTCTGGAGATCAGACCAATATAAATACTTACAAATTTGGTATTAAATCTCCAGAGTCCCTCAGTGCAATGCAACTTTACCCCTCCCCCATTTCAATAAAGCTTAAGTTTAAAGGCACCAGAGGGACAAGGGGGATCTCATTTTGGTACAAACTTTTGTCTGAGCTTCGAGACCTGCCTAAGATCTCCTCACAACTCCACTGGGAGAAAGATTTAACTACTCCCCTGACAACCTGGGATAAAATTTATGCCACCTCTCACTGTGTCTCTAAGTGTACAAACCATAAAGAGATGTTGGTGAAATTGCTTAACTAACACCAGACAGGTTACATTGCATTTGGAACAAAAGAGAGGTCCAGTGCTCCAAACAAACATTATACAACACTATGTGTCAGCACATACATAAAAAGGAGGTTTAGTTCACAATATAGCTATTTTGGGTTAAGCTCACCTGCCCAGTATCAAGGCACTTCCTGTAGGTGAGTCCCTATCCATCTGCTATATGTGTACACAGGAGGTCTGTATTAAGACACTTCTGCCATTTCAACAGTGTGCAGCGGCCATATTGGGGAGGCGTCACGCTCCCAAAGCAAAATTATTAACAGTAACAAGAAAACACAGGCCGTGCTTCTAATCAAATATATGAAAATGTGTGCAAGTGTATATATAAATGGAGAGGTGCAGTCAAGGATCAAAGTGAGATTAGACTAATATAAATACTTACAAATTTGGTATTCAATCTCCACAGTCCCTCAGGGCAATGTGTCTTTACCCCTCCCCCATCTCAATTAAGCTTAAGTTAAAGGCGCCAGAGGGACAGGGAATCTTATTTTTGTACAAACTTTTGTCTGAGATTTGAGACCACCCTAAGACCTCCTCACAAGTGAAGGATTTAACAACTTCCCTGACAACCTGGAGTGGCAGGTCTGGCGGCGGTTTGTGTATGAATGAATGGCTAGATTTATTCTGGGGTGATATAAAAGCCTATTAGGGATATTTGAACACAATTAAAGAGAAATAAAAATATTTATTATTTCTTTTATTATTTATTTATTACAGGTTTTTATGTAACACCAGCAGATTACGTAGCGCTTCATTATGGCGTATACACATTATATGCCTCTTAATAAAGTTTGTTTTTGTTTGTTTTCCTACGTTAATTGTGTGCTAAGATTACATAAGAGTACAGTGTGTACTGGATATACTGATTATTAACACAAAAAACCTCCAGTTTCTTCTATGGAGGTACCTTGCTGCTACTTCTGACCATTTATCGGCAAGTATTGGATGTTCAAGGGCAGTACTTTCATCTATCTCTGTGTCACTTAATTTGACAGTTAACAAATTGAGAGAGACTGACATTGGATTTAAAATGATTGGCTCTACATTTAAACCTTTTAAACCTTTTATTACACAGTTCTAACTATCACTGATCCAGGGACCGGATTTTGCTGCATAATACAGCAAAACTTCCATTTTGTGTCTGTACTGTTTGGGAACATGTCTGGGAGCAATAGCTGAGAGGGGGTGTTGTTTCACAGTAGCTATTTAGGAGACTTTAAGGGGGTGTCTCCTGAGGTAAGTTTGGCTCTCAATTAAAAAAAAATATAAAAATAAAAAAATAAATAACCCAGCATTGGGACTCTCATTGTTAGAGTTAGGACCACCATATGCAGAAAGGCCTTTTTGGTGGCTGGTGGCTTATCCTATATTTGTGCAAATATGTGAAACGGACATTTCTGCATTTTATTACAGATGGACAGTATAGTCTGTTACTGGTTTATGGCAGTGTTGCTGAGTCATTTTCTTTCCTTTGTTTCTGTAGCTAGCAGATTACCCGCTGCCTTTCATGCACCTGTTTGCATTTACCTATAAATTGATTGAGCAACTTCCATTTTGTGTCTGTATAGTTAAAAGTTTCCAAGGTCCAATTTTCTCTATATGAGACGCAACTTTTTGCAAATCATGGAGTTGGTGCCATATATATATGGAGCCCAAATTCACTGTTATTTCTTACAGCCAAGACTGAATTTATTAAAGTCAAGATTGCATTTATACTATGTCCCTTAGAGATTGAATGCTGGAGGTCACAGTTTATATTGTCCGGGACTTCAGAATATCTTATATTGGTAGCATTAATATCTTTGGACAAGCTCTGAGGAGCACACAATTTGAATATGATGCATTTTTTAGCTCATTAATACAAGGTGCATTCTTATCAGCTGATAGTTTAATTTTATTTTTTGTTTAAGGTCTAGATCCACACCAGCGCCCGACAGGTCACTTACGCTTGCAAGGTACATTAGTAACCTGATTTGACTGGAGAACGCATGCGCCCTCCAGATGTTACGCTAGGGTTACGATAGTAACCCTAGTGTAGCAACAATCATATGGAACTATTGTTCTGTATGACCCATTTGTGTACAAATGGGCTGTGCTTCCCCTCCACCCGCTAAAGTGGGCAGGGGGAAGCATGCAAAATGTACAGTGTGGGAGTG
This sequence comes from Limnodynastes dumerilii, assembly GCA_011038615.1. Taxonomy (NCBI): domain Eukaryota; kingdom Metazoa; phylum Chordata; class Amphibia; order Anura; family Limnodynastidae; genus Limnodynastes; species Limnodynastes dumerilii. The sequence goes on along the minus strand of WWET01000120.1, from coordinate 41,770 downwards.
GCTGCCACACTTGTGCGGATAAGCGGTCGTACGGACTGCTGATCCGCACAAGCACTTTAAGGTAGGCTTATGTCTTCACATAAAGTCTGCACGAGAGAGAAGAGTGACAGGGTGCGTGCACCTCCCTCTCTCACTCAGGCGGAGAGACCCCCGCACATACGGAAAGCGTGCAGTGGTTGGATCTGGTCCTAAGAGAGGAAAGTTACTCCTGGGCTAAACCATGTTGATTGCAGGGCAGTCATATTTCATCTGTTGCAAGCAGTATTAGAGTTGAGAGGTGATGTTTCCTATCCCAAGTCTACATAACAGTGTAAAGGTAAAGCTAGTCAGTATCTGTGTGCCGTAAGCAATTCAAAGATATATCCCTGCATGCAAATAATACAATTAACTTGACTCCCTCTGAAATCAACATTGTTTTTCCTAAGAGTAACTTTCCTCTCTTAATTTCAAGCCCCTTCTTAAGTCTGGATCCAGTCCCTGGAGTCTATCAACTTTGAGCACACTAGACTAAGCTTAGAGCGCAGAATATTTTTTTTCTTTATCTTTGAAATCTAAATTGTATGACAGTCACTGGATGCAGTCTGTGTTGTATGACCTCACATGGCTATGTTTTTAAAACTAAGGTTTGGAGAATGAATTCTACATTTTTTCACTTCTACATGAATGCTGCAAATGTATAAAGGTTACTTGTATTAAATAATAATTTGTTAACCAGGAGGCGCAAATTAATCATTTGGTGGGGGTGCTGAACCTACCCTGGCTCTGACTGAACATATTTCTGTATTTATTACAGGTTTTTATATAGCGCCAACAGATTACCTACCACTTTAATAAATAATAAGGACTTAAATAATAAGGCATAGTGATTTTTGTTTCTTTTTTTTTAATTTGTTTATTAATTTCATGTCACAAACATTGTACATGCATAGTAAATATATGCGGTGTATACAATATCTAAGACAAGCAAATTTATCTCTATTACATTAAAATGAAAAAGAAATACATGTGACAGTCATCAAAATCATAGAAACTCTTTTTCCACGAGGTGTATACAGCATCAGGAACAAACAAATTTATCTCTAATACATTAGAGTGAGAAAATAACTGTAACAGTCATTGAAATCGAGATTCCTTCTACGTAAGTATAACTTTATATAAACTCGTCATATGAATGAATTTTACAATGGATATAGACTAGTTTGTCACATCCTGCCAAAAACCTCTCTAATTAAAGCAAATCAGCGGGTAATTTTCCATTTCTTCCAATAAATACCATGAGGTTTGGCAAAAAGTATTGTATACGATTTTTGTTTCTTAATACTTTACATGTGTATGTCATTCTTTATGATTTTTTTTATTTTGCTTAAAAAACTATACATTTGTACTGATGATTCAAAAAAAGTATAATTTGTTGCTGACAAATTAAGCTAGTACACAGAACAGAGCTTTGGTACTTTTGAGGTTTTAACTTGCATAGAGAGATATAGGGCTGGATCCAAACTTAAGTAAGTGTTTGACATTAGTTACTCCTGGGCTGAACCATGTTGATTGCAGGGGGATTTAAGTTAATTGTAGTCTTTGCATGCAGGGATATATCTTTGAATTGCTTACTGCACACAGATACTGACCAGCTTTACTATCACAATGTTATTTAGACTTAGGATAGGAAACATCACTTCTCAACTCTAATACTGTTTTTTGTAACAGATGAAATATGACTCCCTGCAATCAAATGGTTTAGCGTTGCACCACCTCCCTGTATAATTAAGTGGTACTGTTAAATTTATCTTCATACTATGTTAATTCATTTGTGCCTGTTCAAGAATATTTTGCACCCCCCCAACACACACACACATTTTAATTATATATAATAGTGGACATATCCTTTACCTGTGAACATAATTTTATGACGCTTGATTTAGGTGGCTTACACAAAAGACCTTATTTGCATACAGATTAAGAGCAAACTTGCATTCACGATTAGATTGCCTTTATACTGTCCATTATTTGCATGGAGTTTTTCCAAACACAGGATGTGATCCTTTTACAGTATTCAGTAAAAGCCAAGCTTACCAGTCTGTAGCTGATGTTTAGGGAGACTGCTGTGTTTGCTTCCAAAATCCCCACTTTGTCAGTAAATTAGCATTTACCAGAATTTGTAATTTCAATCAATAGAATGTGCAAAGACAGTAAATTTATTCTGCTGGATGAAGTGGTTAGAGAAAATATGATGTCAGTTTACAAAAAGGAACCACATAAAATTTCATAGCCAAAATGGGAGAGGTGAATACTTTGTGTTATGAAACGTCTACTAATCTCTACTTCATATATGCATAAGTATCTAAAAGTTTACCAAAAAAAACAACAAAAAAAACATTTTATTACATTATATTTTTAAATGCAATTAACTGTTACAACATCAGTAGCCAAATACCATAATAGCTCTCAAGTGCCAACCTTGTTTTTTAAAGCAATTTACACAGTAATCACATTTACTGGAGAATTTTAAAAGATAATTCCCTATAGTCATTTAATGTAATTATTTTGCCAATATTTTACATGACTTAATGACTTAATCCACTTCAAAGGTTGGGAAATAATCCAACTATTTTTAGTTGCCGCAATTTGGAGTTTCCAAATTTGATGTATACTGTGCTAAAATTATAAATGGGTAATAATATACTGACAATTACCAATTGGTAATTTAGTTTAGATATAATGGCCATGGTGAGTCAGATGTTTTTTCAAGCATGTTGGAATTCTATTTAATTTTTTTTACTTAACTTACAGCTAATAATGGCAGATGTTCTATTCTTCAGGGTGTGAGTCTGCAGTAAGAATTTCCCTTTTTTGAAAGAACTGTTTTATACCAGCCAGTTCCGAACTGGTTCTCAAATTGATTGCTTCTGCCTCGCCAAGGAGAAGCAATCGATCATCCCCAAGATGAAGATGTAGTGGCAAAGGGTAAGTATTTATCTAACCCCAACCCTTATCCTAATCCCTACCCTAACCCTCTACTTCCATTACCTTAACCCTAACCCTACTCTTAAATTACCCTAACCCTCTCCTCCCCGCAGCCTGACCCTAAGACTCTCTTGCCCGAAGTCTAACCCTAAGAATCCCTTCCCTGCAGCCTAACCCTAAGACTTTATTCCCTGCAGTCTAACTCTAAGACTCCCCATAGAATCCCCTGTAATACTCACCTGTCCAGTCCTACGTGGCATATGCCGGAAAATAAATTGGTCACACTTACCCATTTACTGGTAAAACTTTCTAATCAGTAATATTTTCAGAACAGAGACAGACGAAAATAAGCTTTCAGCTGTCTGCATTTGGAAATGGAGAATGTATACCTGTTCATCAAATTCAGATCACACATAATTTCATATTTTCCACGATTTACTGTACTTTATATGGTATACATGGTATGTTGCCAAGTCTATTTATAGTGATGGTAATGTAGAAATAGATATACTAACGGTCGCTTAAGAGCTTATGAGAACTATAAATGTTTGCATTCAATTTGTTTGAGTATGCTATTATATTGATTTTTCCCTAGGAACTAACTGCTTAATAAAATATTTAAAATGAAATATAATTTCAATAATTTTTATAACTGTTACAATTATATTTAACCTAAATAATGGAATCAACCACCTTTTCTTTTATGGTCTCTTAACAACATATTCTAACAGGGCAGCAACATTTTTTTCTAGTCGAGTCGAGGTGGGGCTCTTTTCCACATGCAAGGTTTGGAATCCAAAACATGGCAAAATGTAATTGGAAATACTGGATGTGGTGAATTTTGAGACAGGAGGTGGGGATGTTACCTTACTGCAGAACAATGGAAAATAATCTCCATTTTGCAGATTGGCGTAAGAAGGCTTAAAACTATTGAGAAATTAATGTTCATTAAAATGAACTACTCATTTTATGATGAACAGGTTTGTCGCAAAGCAAAATCAGAGAATGTCACAGTGGATTCCAGTGGGGATGAGCTAATATTGTGTGATGATGGTATAAACAGTGATCACAGTGATGATGAGGAGGATAACAACTTTAGCCTTGAGTATGCTTATTCATGTTAGCTCTAAGTCCATTGCTGAAGACAAATAAGCCATTTTTTTTTCTTTATTGATTAATTAAAAAAAAACATGTGTTCTGCTGAGGTGATTGCAGGGGAGTCATATTTCCCCTTGGTATTTTCCCTTCAGTTTTGTCTTCATCAAGTGAAATGCATTCTCAATCGGATTCAGGTCAGGTGATTGACTTGGCCATTGCATAACATTCCACTTTGTAGCCTTAAAAAAACTCTTTGGTTGCTTTTGCAGTATGCTTCGGGTCATTTGGGCCTGATCCAGAGCTACGACCGCAAGCGAGCGTACGCTCATCGTAAGCGAAAATTCGTGAAAAAATTCGCACTGCGCATGCCCAGTATGACAGCTTCCGGTCGCCTGGACG